>PVIH01006164.1:82618-114589 GCA_004025045.1 Sigmodon hispidus | reverse complement strand
CCTACAGTCACACTAGCCTCAGCCCTACAGCCACACTAGCCTCACCCCTACAGCCACACTAGCCTCACCCCTACAGCCACACTAACCTCACCCCTACAGCCACACTCGCCTCACCTCTGCAACCACTATGCTGTCTCAGGACCTTTGCACATGCTGGTCCCACAGCCCCATCCCAGAACTTCTCTGCTCCAGGTCACAGTTCACAGGGCCTTCCCTGGCCAACCCCTCTTGCCTCCTACCTAGAACTTTCTAGAAATTATCCTCTTGTTTATCCAGTTTCTCCTCCATCTCCCTTCTCTGGAATGCAACTGTGGCACAGGTGGAGGATCTGGCTGTTTTGCTCTAGGCTGCACACCCACCTCCCAGCACAGGCCCTGCTAGCCTGTAAACACATGGAATGAGGGAATGCATGCTTCTCCCTGACCCAGTCCTGCAGGCTGTCTGCCCACACTCTGCTGCTCTTGCAGACACAATCTCCCCTCCCCCGGCTTGGTGTGTATGTGCTATGGGACGGGTCAGCCTCCTCTTGTGCAGTGTGTGTGTGTGTGTGTGTGTGTGTGTGTGTGTGTGTGTGTGTGTGTGTAGGGGGTGACTCTATGGGACCTGTAGCTCCTGGGAGGTCAGGGTAGCCGCTCTGTAAAGAGTGTGGACTGGGGTGGGGCACAGGAAGCCCTCTCCCTCTCCCCCCTTTGCCCCCACCCCACATCCAGGGCTGGGAACAGCATTTACCCTGGTCAATGGGCTGAGAGATTCCGAGTGTGGGCAGGGCAGTGGTCTGGTGCTGGCCCCGAGTCCTTGGGTGCTGTCCATCGGGACTGGAGGCTTACATTCCTCATGGTTTCCTAACACCCTTAGCAATGTTCCCAGTGGGGCTTTCGTGGTGGTGGGGTGGGGTCTCAGGCTTCGGGCTGCACTGCTAACCTGGCCTCCCCGAGCTCCAGGAAGCTGAGGGTGGGAGGAGGATCTGCCAAACCCCAACCCTAGGCCCCTTGGCATGAGCCCGACTCTAGAGCGGTGGGCCTCAACCTTCCTAATGCTGCGACCCTTTAGTACAGCTCCCCAGGCTGCGCTGACCCCAACCATAAAATTATCTTCGTTGCGTCTTCATAATCGTAATTTTGCTACTGTTATGAATCAAAATGCAAATACCTGTGTTTTCCAATGGTCTTAGGAGACCCCTGTGAAAGGATCATTTGACCTCCCCAAGGGGTCATGACCCATAGCTTGAGAACTAGGGCTCTAGAACCTTCCTTGGCCCTCTGGTGCCATCTCTGCACATCCCCTTCCACTCTCCTTCAAGACTGTGGGCCTGCCAGCTTCCACTGCTCTGAGCATACATCAAGGGTCCCCATGGCCCCCCAAGCCCCCCTTCTCTATCTCTCTATATTTCCTCCTCACTCATCTCCAGGGCCTACAGGTCTCGCCCTTGAAACAGTTCAAGTTCATGCTGTCCTAGGGCCTTTGCACTGGTTGCTCCAGCCACACAGAACACTGTTCCCTTGGGCGCACGCTCCCCTCCTTGTCTCGGTCTCTGTGGGTGAAACCTTCCCGAACCCCTTTGTAGCTGTCCTCCACTGTGTTCTGTTCCCTGCTTGGTCCCCTCCACCACAGGTGCTCGGTGCCCCTGGGGACCCTCTCTATAGGACTGACTTCTCTGCCGGGATACAGATCTGGGTCTGTTTCATTCTCTAATGAGTTCAGACACATAGTCAGCCCTCAGCCAAGCTTTGTAAAATGACTGAGTGATGGACCATGGCAGACAGTAGCCCTCAAGTCCCATAGAGGTTGTAGCAGATGCCACACAGCTGTCTGAGGAGTAGGTTTCATCAGGACGGGCTCTGACATCCTGGGAGCCATGTCGGGAGAATGGAATGGGAGAAGCCCAGCTCAGACCCAGGTCCCCCAGGCCCTCAAGCCCACAGCCCCAGGATGGCAGGGCTTGGCTTAGGGCTTCACAGACAAAGCACCACCACCCCCAGGCTTGGTGTGTTCTATTTTGAGCCTCTGGTCTGAGTACTTCATGTTCCAGCAGGCGGCGTGGCCAGTGCTGAGCCTGGGTGTGGCTGTCACCCTATCTCGGGCCCAAGGGCCATAACCTGTGTCTGCTGAGGCTTCAGTCCTAACTGGCTCTCCACCCCGCTCTATCCAGCTGACCCCATCCAAGCCCTTCCTGGTACCTTCCAGGAGTAGCTTCGGGTCACCCACCTGCCATTATTTCTCTCTTCTCTCCCCTGATTCCTGACTGCCCTTTCCTGGCTGTGTGACCATCGGCTGGTCACCTCACCTCTCTGAGTCTCTTTTCCTTGTCCTGAGACTGTGGTGGAGTCTGAGTGAGAAACTTGAGGGGCCCAGGAGTTCGGGAGGAACCTGTCGAGGAGAGCGCCCATCCTCAGCAGGCTGAGGTGTAAGGATGGTCATGGCCTCCAAGGGTGATGACCTGTGAAGAAGCCTCTGCGTCACATCTTCTCTGCCGCCCCTCCAGCGCCCTCGTGACTCATTTGCTTGCTGGCTCCATGGTCTTTCACTGCCTCTGCTTCCTGCCCTGTCCCCTGAGCACACTACAGTGTCCCGGCACGCACACAGTAGGTGCTCTGCAAGTGTCAAAGAATAAATAGCTCCTGGGGGAAATGAGCCTTGTGAGCAGAGTGTGACCTTCCCCTCCCAGCCCAGGGAGGATGGCCCAGACTCAAGCAGCTGCACAGATTGACATCTTTCCTGGGTTCTGATGTCACACAGCAATGTGCACGGGAGTAGAGCCAGCTAGCCGGGGATGGAGCATGGGTGGACAAGGTGGTGCATTCATTGTAAGAGAGACGGAGTTAGTGCTGACTGTGATCTGCTGGGGACTGGGGATTAGAGTGTCCATTTCCTCCAGAAGAGGGCCTGGGAGACAGTGGGGTTAGGTTCTGACTCCTCTGGGGCTCCTTGGTCCCCAGCTCAGTCCCAGTTACCCTTTTCCTGAACAATTGTCCTGATACACAGGGACCAGGTACAGGCATGGCTGCGGGCTAGAGCTGAGCTGGTAGTCTCTCTCTAGGATTAGACCAAGAACCTGAGGGACCCTGAAGCCCAGAAACCCACGTCAGCCTCCAAACCTCAGGAACAGCCTGGGCACCTCAGCTCAGCCTCAAAGACCCAGATTCAAATACTAGCCTTGTTATGTCCCCATCCTCTGGGCCTTTGGCATTTGGCCTCTGAAGGGGTGACTTCAGGAGTGTGTGTGTGTGTGTGTGTGTGTGTGTGTGTGTGTGTGTGTGTGTGTGTGTATGTGTGGTGGGGAGCCTCCTCAGCCTCTACCTGGGGCTCCGATTTGCTGCTGGTTTCCCAGCGGTCCCAGGACCCATCAGTGATGCTGCCTGGGAAACAGCAACTTTGCATCCTGGGACCCTATGCTGGAGGCCCTGCTAGGACAGTCCAAGGACCCCTGTGTCTTCTCAATGTCTTCTGCTGCTGGGTGGCCCTGGGGGGGCTGTCCCCAGGCTCTGCAGAAGGGGCCTGCTGTGATGCCTGCTTCAGGATCTGGTGCTGGCCTGAGGAGGAGGTGTAGCTTCTGTCTTCATCCAAACAGGCGATTTCCTACTGCTTCCCTCCACCCAGACCCCAGTCCCTCCCAGCACTAGGGTGCTCCCGACCTCCATGTCTCCCCGTGGTTAGTGCCCTGCACTCTTACTTGCCCTCTATCTGATGTCTTGCCACTGGAGACCCTTCAGATTCTTCCAGGACTTGTCTGTACCCCACTTTCACAGTTTACACCTGCCCTGGCCTTCAGCATCCCCTTCCCTGGTGCTCATTGTCAAATTCCTCCACGGCCTCCTTGTTGCTCTGTGTGAACCCAGGGTCCATCTGCCTCAGGGCCTTTGCACACTCTGTGTGCTTGCCAGAGCCCAGGTCCACAGTGTAGTCACAGGGTGCTCTTCTCCCTCCAAGGTCTCAGTCAATGCCACCTTTTAACCCTTTGGGTCCTGTGGTCCAGTGCTTCTCAACCTTTCTAATATTGTGATCCTTTAGTACAGTTCTTCATATTGTGCTGACCCCTGGTCATAAAATTATCTTCATTGCTACTTCATAACCGTAATTTTGTTACTGTTATGAATCATAATGTAAGTATGTTTGGAGCTAGAGGTTTGCCAAAGGGGTCTTGACCCACAGGTTGAAAATTTCTGCCCATTCCTTCTACTGCCTCCCACTGTGGTACTAAGTTTTTCTGAGGGCAGTAGCACCCCAGACAGTGAACAAATGTGTAAAGGCCTGGAGCATCACAGGGGAGGCATGTGGATGCAGTGGGCCCTGTGCAGTCAGGCAGGGGAGAGTGGGCTGGACCTCCAGGAGTGACCTTGGGAAGATGTACCTCTCTCCGACCCAGGAGTCTGCATCAGCTGTTGGAGGCTGCCTGACTGGACCCGTTATTTGACAGATAAAAACAAAGGCTGCAAGCTGCTTCTGTGCAAGTTTGTGCATGCGTGTGCATGTGCATGCATGTGTGTGTGTGTATTAGTAGTCACTCACACCTCAGTGTAAATGAGAGCTTCTTGGTCTCCTTGTGACTGGATGATTTCTAGGTCTTGTAGGGCCTGGGCAGAGCTTAGGGTGGGGCCAGGCTGTTATAGCCCAGCCTTCGCCCTGGCCTGGTTCTCTACAGGGCTCAGGATTGCACAATCATGCCACCCACGGCTGTGACCCAGGCAAGTGACACAGTCTCTGGGAGCCACTCCTGGACCATGCATACTGGTTATATACACAAGGCCCCAGTCAGCATGAACACACCCCTGTGTAACCTGGCATTTCCTGGCTGTGTGACTGTGGGCAAGTCACTTCCCCTCTCTGAGTTTAAAGTTCCTCTTCTGAAAGTCAAGATAGTAAAGGAGCTTTCTGACAAGATGCTGGAAGAGTGTGCTTCACCTCTGCCACCCAGCACTGTGGACACTTTCCAGAAACACAGGCACACTCCACCCCAGGGCCTTTGCATGCACTGTTTGGTCTGCCTGGACCCCCTCTCCCCAGATGGCCATCCCCTGCACCCTGACCCACTTTCTCTTCTCTCTGTGGCTCTAACCACTGCCTCAGGCTTGGTGGCTTTGCTTGCATGCCCATGTTCCCGACCAGCTCCATTTTGGCTCATCCTCACTGTCTTGTCACCTGCACTCTTTAAAGAAACGGCCTGAGAAAGTCATCAATGAGAGCTGAAGGAATGAAGAAATGCATGTAAGGCACTTATCTCCCACCCACCTTGGGAAGCGCTCCGATTTCCACGGCCCCCTCCCAGCATTCCCTGAGTTCAGCTCTTCCAAGCCAACCTTTTCCAGCTGCTGCCTCTCCCAGCTCCCTGCTGCCCCTGCAGTTCAGTCCCAGGTCAGGACGACCTCTGGGGCATTCAGGCTGAGGGCAACTCTTAGCTCCCAGGACCAAGGCTAAGGCTTCTGGGAACAGGGAGCTGAGCTTCGGAGCTGCTTGGTCATGGCCACCAGCCCCTGGTGCCTTCTATGGGGACAATGAATCCTCACTTGGGCAGAGGGACCTTGTCTCAGGTCTGGTCTCTGGAGTTCCTTTGCTGTTTCTGGGACAGGCCTGGAGCTTGATGCTGGCTTTCTGGAGCCTGTGGCAGGCTTTGGTGACAGGGGCCAGCATGGCTGTATGGTCTGGGCTCCTCACCTATATTCCAGGGCTCGGTTTTCTTGCTTGGGAGGACAAGGCCAACCCTGCTGACTCTGAGGGTTCCCATACTCTCTGGGCCTAGTTTCTCAGTTATAGGACCCAGATCCCCTCACTCCCCACCGCCCCCGCAGAACCTCTGTGCAATGGTTCCCCAGCAGCCTTTCCCTCTGGGTCTCTCCTCAGCCTCCCGGCCTCACTCACTTCTCTAGAATCAGCTTGTTTTTGTTTTCTGTTTTTACGGCTCCATAAATGAGTCACGGGCCTGATTTGATTTAATTTCGTTGTAATTGTTATCTTTTCAACCTTGTTTTTTTCCACTCGGTTACTCACGAGACCACAAAACCTAAACAGGACGAGGCCTTCCCTGACCCGGGGCTCAGGCCCAGGGTCAGCAGCTCCTGGGGAGCCCGTGGGTTCCTGGGAGAGGCTCTGGCTGTTGCCTTGCTGCTGAAGAGCTTGGAGCATCCTTCTGGATCCCAAGGCTTCTGCCAATGTCCTCCACAGTGGGGTTCATCAGGAGAGCTAACTTGCAAACACCTCAGGCCCAGGAGGTGAAGTGACACCATGGGCGAGGCAGGGAGCTGAGCAACAGACTCCTCTGGGGGCGGCACCCTGAGCCGGCATGTTGCTCAGATTTTTCCATGTATTAAGACAAACCAGAAGTCTGAGGTCATGTGTGAAAAGTCCTGATTTTTAAATACTGGCCAACAAATCAAATTAAAAACAAACAAACAAAACTCTAGTGTGTGGTTCTACGTGGCCTCGTTGGCCATTTCTGGTTTAGAAGTTTCTAGAAGAGCTGTCCTTGTCCACTGTCCAGCTGTTCCCACTTTTTCCCTCTCAGTCACATTAATAGTGCCAAAGCATCGGGATGTCTCCTATCCCCACAGCTGCCCACATCCCTGGTCACCAGGGCAAGGGATTGCCTCCCACAGCCTCTGACCTCTGGGGTGACATCAGCCTTGACCCATGTCCCCAACATCAGGCCAGTCCTGCCTCCTCTCGTTTTCACATTCTCTCTTTCTTGGTACATGTGTCCTGATTATCTGAGAGAATTTTCCATGAGATAAAGTAGATTCTTTGTTATTAAAAAACAGGAATTTTGACTGTTCCCCCCACCCTCGTGTGTGTGTGTGTGTGTGTGTGTGTGTGTGTTATGTGTTTAAAAAATGGTGCAAGAGGTCCTTCAGTCAATTTACAAACTGAAGATTCAAGGCTTCAAGGCTAGCCCCTCCTGGGGTAGGGAGAGAGAAGGCATACTGAGGGCTGCTTCTGGTACAGCCCCTTTGACTCCATCTAAATATCTCTACAAGCAGTTATGATGTGGACATCTAGGCCTCCTACCTTGATCTTCATCCTCTTGCTCACTGGTCCTCAGCTCCCGGGGTCTGCAGATGACCCTCTTTGGGTGGAAAGAACCACAGGGCACAGAACCAGATTCCAAATGTCCAGGAAGCCCAGGGTGTCATCATATTCTCATTTACAGATACTCTCCCCCTCTTCTGTACTCTCCAGAATCTTATGTAGCTCAGGCTAGTCCCAGGCTAGCTCAACTACTCATAATGTAGCTGAGGATGACCTTGTTCTCCTGACCCTTCTGCCTCTGTATCGAAAGTGCTGGGTTGACAGGTGTGTAGTATCACATACGGTTTTTGGTACTGGGAACAAACCCAGGGCCTTGAGCCCTCTACCAGTGCAGCTATGACCCATATCAAATCTGCTGCTTCCTTTTTATTTTTAAAATTTGCGTGTGTGTGTGTGTGTGTGTGTGTGTGTGTGTGTGTGTGTGTGTGCCATAGCACATATGTGGAGGTCAAAGGTCAGTTTATGGGAATCAGTTCTAGTTCTCTCCTTCCAGGTCTTGGGGATTGAACCCTGATTATCAGACTTGGCAGCAAGCACCTTCACCCTGAGCCCTCTTGCCAGCCCCAAATAGGTTCTTGGAGAATTAAATTAATACACAGACCAGCTCTGGCCTCAGGACTGAGAGTCGAGACTCTTCTCTGCCAGCCCACCCCTTCCCCAAGAGGTGAGACAGTGAGAAACACAACCAAATGGAAGCCAGGGTCCAGTGTGGCTGTGGGATGAGCCCGTGGTAAGAGTGGGGTTTGAACTCAGTTCTGAGATCTGTTAGATTTCCACAAAAAGGGAGTAAGGGCATTTCATGGGCTGGCGGAATATGAGGGCAGGGATGGGCATCCAAGATGGGGGGAAGGGGGCCATGGGAGCTGACAGGGACAAGTGGAGAGAGGCCAGGCTAGACCTAAAGTTAGTGAGCCTGCTTCAGAACTGACTGGCTGGGGTTATTTACCACAGACTGGGGCTCTTGGTGAGCCTGAGGATATCAGGGGAATGTTTACCTAGCAGGGAGCATTCTCCAAGGCGGATTGCTCACAAATAACACAAATATTTTCATAGGTGAGATTGTGAAGTTTGAGTAGATTAACTAATAATTTAGTGATTTCAACTTTATAGTTTTCATTAAGGAATTTAGAAATAATAATTTTTTGTTTGCTCCAAACCTTCAACTTCACAGCCACCAAGATTTAAAGTGACATGTTTAAAATAGCTGATGTAAAATGTCACTGATGGAAAGAGGAGGTCAGTTTTGTGGGGTGTCTGGGGCATTTGCTTTCTGTGTGAACATCTGGGTGGGTTCCCTGGAGGAGGGAGCTTGGATCCACCTGTTGAAGGATGGGTGGAATGCGGACCAGGCAGATGTGTGGCCTGCTGGAGGTCCTGCATAAGTGGGCACTTGGAAGGATGGCACGAGAGCTGGTATTTGGTGCTGGTTCTGAGCTGGGCTGTTGAACATGTCAGACGGTGCTGGTTCCTGAGGCCAAAGAAGAGGCCCATATGGGCCCAACCAGGCTGCGGAGCAGTATGTGTGGTTGGCAGTAGGTGACCAGAAGTGTCTGAACAGAGAAGGGATGTGGTACCCACCCCACCATGGCATAAGGTGACTGGGTGGGGATGAGGATGCTGCAGCAGTGCCTGGCAGTTGGCTGCACTCGGAGGAAGCCTGGAGGAGCAGGTATGGTCACTGAACTTCTCACTGTGGCCCATTGTGGCATTGTTGACCCCAACTCGGCAGGTTCATCTTAGGTCAGATAGAAGCACAGAAGACCTGGCCCCACAGGAAGGTGTGGGGATGGGCAGGCTCATTCCCTCTTGTCTGTTGAAAACAAGGGTACAGAGAACAGAGAAAGCAAGCAACCATGCCCAGGGTCACACAGCAGGATTTGAACTTTAAACTCAAGCTCAAATCCCAAATAGGCTGGGTCCCCATGATTGAACATTATAATGTTTATTAGATGGTAAACTGAGGCTGTGGGCATGAGATCACACATCAGGGACAGGAAAATGAAACTTTGTCCAGATTCCTCAGCTCTGGAGCCTGCTCTGTTCCGGAATAGTGCAACTATTTTTTTCCCCCTTAGATTATCATCTGATAATGGGTCAAGCATGGCGCCCATGTGGTGGGTCACTGATCACAAGTGGGGCTTTCAATCACATGCTTAGTGCCAAGCACTTAGTAGGGCTCTTAAAAGGGTAGGGCACATGAAGGTGGCTGCACATTATGCTCACAAAGGCTCACAGTAGGTGCTCAGGCGTCTGTTACTATGATAGGACACCACTGGGCCCAGCCCAGCTGTTCCCAATCCCACTTCCTTCCTGAACTACCTTCCAGCCAGTTTTCCTGGCTCTAGCAAACTGCCCTGAGGGGTTAGGTTAGGAACGGGGGTGAGAGTAGGGGAGACCGTCTGGGAGCCTGAACTCTGGATGATGTTCAGAATCCCAGATCTGAACCCTGGACCTGCTGTGCCACCTCTGGCTAATGCCTTGCCCTCTCTGAGCCTTTGTGACCGTCCTCATCTGTCAAGCCTGGACCAGGCTGCCCCAGGAAGATGCCAGCTTCAAACAGGGCCAGGGGCTGTTGCTCTGTTCCCTTGGCTGCCAGCCCCCACCTCCTGCCTCCCGAGCTCCAGGCTGTGACGAGGAGACAGCCAATCTGTTTACTGAACCGGCTGACCCCTTCCGGGAACACAGCCCAAGCTTCCCAGAACTCGGGTATTAATGACCCAGAGCCACATGACGGAGCATGACACAGCACTTTTGGGTGCAAGGCAGAGCCCAGAGGGGTGCGTGGGGGCTGTGGCCAGCCTCCAGCCTGGCCAGAGGGTGAGTCACCCCAGCCTGTTGCACCTCCCATGCTGGTCAGTCAAGTCCTCCCCCGGCCTGCATGTCCCACCTGGCAAGGGCCACCCAGGACCCCTTGACCTTTGCCTTAGTATCCCAACAGAGGCTTTGGACGCCCAGAGCAGCCCATTTGGGACCTCAGTTGGGTTTCACATGAGGCCCTGGCCTCCCTCCAGGGTACGAGCAGCTTACCTTTGCAAGAAGGGGGCAAATGTGACCCTGTTTGATAGACAGGGAATTGAGACTCAGGGAGAGGGAACAAGCTTTCCCAAGTGTGGTACAGGACTGGATTCACCTCAAATGAGGTCCTTCCACAGCAGGGGAAACTGAGGCACAGGGTGCTGAGGAGCCAGAATCTAGCAATCACCAACTCAGATATGTCTTTGGCATGTTGCACAGCTGGGCACATGGCCACATGTACTGTTCCTCGGTTTCCCCTGTGGAGCTGCTTGGTTTTCTGGTCTGGAGAGTCCCTGAGAACAGGTAGAGTATCTAGCTGAAGGCATCTCATTCAATCAATCATTAGCCCCCTCAGGCCCCACCACCGGGCACCTTGGGTCACCTCATGGCAAGGTAGGGGCAGTGATTTTTACAAGGCTGGGAACCAGGCAGGTATGGGGTGTAGAGTGGTACCCCTCCTGGTTCGCATCGCCGTGGCTGGGCCAGGGAACAAGGGCTGGAGGGGCTCTTCTTCTATTGCATAGTCATTGCTGACCACCTTCTGTATCCAGATCTCTCTACTTGTTGGGTGGTGGCAGCTATAGAGGATAAGAGATGCACATGGATGCTAGGACATTTGGGCTCCAGAATCGGACACACAAGAGGATGGCAACCTGGACAGTGAAGATGAACCTCCTGAGATGCCTTGGATGGGCAAGCACAGCCAGTGTAAAGACCCTTGGGGAGGCAGGGGCCTGGGGTAATTAGGGAAGGTAAGGGGAGATGCTGGGGTTGGAGGGGGATGGGGCCCAGGGCACAGTGAGTGGTCACAATGTGCAATCTGAGGGCAGCAGGACTTACATTACCCATCATTCAGGGCCAGGACATGGGCCCCCTGGAGGCCAGGGATAGGTGGGAAAGAGAAGCCAAGTAGGGAGGGGTTCCTGTTCAGGAGTCTGCTGAGATGGCCAGAGAGACAGTACAGCAGAGTGAGAAGGCCTGCAGCTGTGGGCAACATGCATGGCTGCCACCGAGGATCCTTCCACTGAGACATCGAGACCGGAGGTCTCCTAGGAAGGGAAGAGGAAGATACAGAAACCCTGAAGGGCAAGATTCTCCTCTGCCAGGATCCTGGAGGGAACAGAGGGGTGGAACGGAGTCCCAGGCTAGAGTCGGGGATGGCACTGGAAACACAGTCCCAGGCTGGAGCCTCGGTTTCCCACATGGACTGAGGCTCCCGTCTATCCTCGAGGGACATAGCTCGGGTCACAACAACTTTGGAGGGGGGGTGGTGTCACAGACCCAGGGGCAAGAGGGGCAGGAATCCTCCTCACACAGATCTTGATTCTGTGACATCTGTGCTGTGTGACTCATGCAAATAGCCACACCTCTCTGAACCTAGCTCTTTGTTAATAAATGTACGCCTTTCATTCATTCATCCTTCATCCAGTTTTTATATGTTTATTTGTGTTTGTGCATGCGCACACACATGCACACGTGTTTGTATTCCACAGCACGTGTGTGGAGGTCAGAGCATGTCTCAGGAATCAAACTCGGGTGGACAGGCTTGGCGGCAGCTGCTTTTGGAGCCATCTTGCCAGCCCTCACTCGGTTTGATTGTTTGTTTGTTTGTTTGTTTGTTTTGAGCACCTACTATGTGTCAGGCACTGGGTTGGGGATTGGGGATATAACAGTGATAGTCTGCCAGTATGGGCTGATGGGGACATGGCATGCAATGGTTAGGAATGTGGATTCTGGAGCCGGAAGGCCTGGACCTGTTTCTGCTTCTGCAGTTATCAGCTGTGTTACATTGCATCAGTTGCTTCACCTCTCTGAGCTTTCTCTGTAATATGGGCTAATTACATTATCCACCTCATAGGGCTGTGCTGAAGACAAATGAGCTCACGTACTGAGAGTGAACCTGACACACAGTAGGAACTCATCCATGTTCAAATGGAGAGAGACAGAAGATAAACAGAATGTCTTATAGTGGGAAGTGACAGAAGCCGGTTCCTAAGATCAAATGGGCATACAGTAAATACTCAGTCAGTACTTATTTCTTTTGCCAGCTTGAATGGTGAGGCCTGAGGTTTGGGATATGCAGAGGGTAGGAAGTTGGGCCTGGCTTATCCAGAAACACAGGGCGGAACTTTGGGGCCAACCCTCAGACACTGCACCCCCCCCAATATGTACCCCGACTACATCACCTTCACAGCCTGGGTGGCTGGGGCGAGCTGGGGCCTGCCTGGCGGGTCCCCATAATGGTACTCATTACACAGGTGTCTGGCAGTGCAGTGGGGAGACTTGGACCCCAGGGGCCTCGTTCTCATGGCACCCGGCCAGCCACAGCAGGCTCTTCCTCATCCTTCGTGGGCCTGTGTCCAGGAAGGGCAGCAGGCGGGGTGGGGGAGCGGGACTGGCTTGGGGCCAGCTGGCATCCCGCAAAAGAGGGAAAGTTGAGAAGTCTGGGTGCCAAAGTCTAGTGAGGAGGGGTGAGGGGTGCAGGTGTGCAGGGGACAGTGAACCAGGCATGTGGAGGTGAGAGGTCACTTAGGATGACATGCTAAGCCTAGCATGCCTCAGGCCAGTCAGCCCACTCACGGGGTGCCCACCTTGGGCTCTGCTGTGTCCGTTCAGTCTGATTCCTGCATTTAGCTGGCTGTGATGGTTAGTGATCCTACATCGAAATGCCATCTAGTATTCTATACATATGTACATGTTCAATTAAATTTTAAAGATATGTATTTAAGGGGCTGGAGGATGGCTCAGTGATTAAGAGCACTGGCTGCTCTTTCAGAGGGCCAAGGTTTGATTCATAGCACCCACTTGATAACTCCAGTCCCAGGTCACCTGAAACCCTCTTCTAGTCTCTTTGGCTACTAGGCATAAGATGGTGTGCAAACACACAGGCGGAGTGCAGACATAGGCAGGTAAAACACTCGTGCACATTAAACAAAATGAATCAATCTAAAAGAATTAAAATGCAAATATTCTAAAAGATCTCTAGGGCTGGGTGGTGGTGGTGCATGCTTTTAATCCTAGCACTTGGGAGGCAGAGGCAGGCAGATTTCTGAGTTTGAGGTCAGCCTGGTTTACAGAGCAAGTTCTAGGACAGCCAGGGATACACAAGAAAATCCAGTCTTGAAAAGATAGATAGAGATAGAGATAGAGATAGAGATAGAGAGAGAGAGAGAGAGAGAGAGAGAGAGAGAGAGAGAGATTCTAGTCACAGATAGAACCATGATACCGATCAAGAAATGAATGGTGTGTGTCAGGGAAGAGCTGAAGGAAAGGTTCAACAGCCTCACTAAGGAGAAGATGACCTTAGCCTGAGGGCTGGAAGGCTGAGCCACTGTGGCTACCATAGGGAAGAGAGTTCTGGGCAGGAGGTTCAGCCAGTGCAAAGGCCCCGGGGCAGGCCTCAGCCTGGTTGTTAGAGGGGACCAGGGAGACAGGCAGGGGAATGAGAAGAGACTGAGGAGAACTGGTTTGTGGTGCCATAATGTGTGTGGTGGACACACAGAGGGGCTCCATCAGTAAGGGTGGGTGGGAGGGGCAGGGCAGGGGCACCAAGTGTGGGAACAGTTGGCTTTCAGAGGTGCTGACGGGAACCGTGGGCTGTTCAATTTGTGTTTGAGCCTATTAGCTTGAGTTCAAACTCCGTGGATTGTGGAGCCTGTTATTAAACTGGCTGTACCCTGGGGCGCCTGCCTTTATCCCCAGACAGGGCCTGGCCCGCCTGCCCCCAGGTCGACCTTGGCCCCCCAGATGGGAATAGATGGGCGGGACAGGGGCACCCCGGGCTTGCCAAGCACTTCACAGGCCTAAGATAATCCTGGGAGAGCAGTGAACATCCTCTCTTCAGTCAGAGAAGGGACAGCAGCCCCAGGGACCTGGGCAGGGAGCCTCAGTCAGACCTTTCCCCATGGCTGCCTCTTTCCAGGAGTGTCTGTGTAGGCCAAAGGGCAGAGTTGTCCTGTTGAGAGGCTCCAGTCAGGGGCTCAGCAGTGAGGGATGAAGTTCTCCTGCTTAGTGAGTCCACAGCCTTTCACTGGTTCACAAAATAAGTGCAGGAAGGGGCTGGGTGGCACTATTCTTTTCTCATTCTAAGATTCTATAGATTTGGGGTCCAGTCCTCCTCTGTTCAAGCCTCAGTTTCCTCAGCTGTAACTTTTTAAAGCTGTAGTAAAGAGCAGAGTGACTATGTTTGAGGGCTAGCTTCTTGATGAAATCCCCATTCCCGCTCTCCTGGTCTCCAGGGCTCAGGAGGCCACTGCAGCTGCTGTCCCAGGCTCACAAACCTCAACTCTGACTCCTGAGACCTCCCCAGGAGCACTAACAGTTCCCAACTCTCTGCTGGGACCATGGCCTCTCTCCATGTTGCCCTCCTGCCTCAGGGCCTGTGTGGACAGTGTGACGGCTGCATGCCAGGCCACCATAGTTTAAATTGCCCTGAGAAAACTGAGTCTCAGAGAGGTCAAGCCCTTCGCCCAAAGCCGCACAGACCTGTGTGAATCAGAGTAGTGCGGATTTGAACATGGGCCATGTGAACCTTAACAACACACTCATTTCTTCTTTCCTTGAGTCATTCATTTCCAATTTATGGCTGCTCCTCTGGGAAGGCCTCTCTGACTTCCTACAGTGCCCCATTGGTGCAAGGGCACACTGACTAAAGTTACCCCTTTTCTCTTTGGTACCTTTATTGAGATTTAACAGACACATTGTTACAACACGATCGAGGGTACACAACAGTGAGTCTTGCCTCTACGTGTATCCTCTACCCCCAAATCAGGCTGTCCCCTTCTGTGATCCAATCCCTGCTGCCCCCGCTTTGTATTCCCATCACTGGGCAACAACCACCCATATTGCTACAGAGAGGCTTTATTTCTCTGGAATTTTCTACAGATGGAATCGTCACATGTCATTCTTGCTGGTCACACGGTGACTCTAGCTCATCGTGTGTTATGACATGTCAGTCCCTCTTCATAGCTATCAGGCTAGTCTGCAAGCTGGGGCGCAGATTTTGGTCTTGTGGGTTTTTTGTCCTTACACCTGGTGCAGGGCTGAGCACACAGGAAGTGCCTAATAAATGCTGACCGGAGGAGGAAGGAGCTCTGCCCAGTGGGAGGTTCAGCCACAGTCAGAAGTCTTCTGAGGCGTACTGACCCCACTGCCCTGGAGGACAAGTGGGAGGTTCAGTGCATCCGCTGCTTCTGTCCTGGGACCTTGGATCCCTACAGTTCGGACAGGTGTGGGCTGAGGAGTCAGGTTACCCTGACTGTCCTGTGGGCAACTAGCCATAGGTTCTAGAAGCCACAAGACAACCAACCGTGCAGCAGAGAAGGTGTCAGGTGGGTGGGAGGTGGCAACTAGACCTCCAAAACCAGTTAGACTCCTTGAGAGATCCCTGGGGCGCTGGGAGCTGAGTAAGGAGCCAAGAGTGCAGAGGGGTAGGGGAGGAGACATCAGTTAATTAGTGCAAATTATCGGGAAATTCCAGTTCATGCTGCATCAAGCTGGGCAGGAGCAGAAGGCATTAATCAGGCTTCCAGTCCCCACCAGCTGGAGTCTCTGTGTCCCCCATGCCTCTGTTTCCCCCTAGCTGGAGGGATCAAGCACAGCTTCTACCTGTGACCAGAGGTTGCCTCCACACTTCCCTCATGGGTCTGTATCCATGACACCCCAAGGCCCATTTCTCAGATAGAAAAGCAGCAGCTGAGACTTGGGAAGTTGGCTGAGGTCATTCATACAGAGGCCCTCGAAGCAAAACTGGAAAGGCAGAGTCACTAGGGAGCATTGCTTCTTAAGTGAGAGCCACTTTTGTTGACATGCGTTCATTGAGCACCTCCTGGATGCCACACACGACTCAGATCTGGAGACAGGGATGGTCTGTGGCTTTTGTTTTGTTTGAGGATCTGGGGCATAAGGGAAAGGGTGCCACAACCCATTGAGTTTGTAGACTCCACAGTTCCTGTGTGCAGAATTCATTCCTCACAGTTACTGAGGGCATCAGCTGCCCCACCACAGAAGGCCCGCCACCTTCCAGCACCAGCCCCGGGATGCCCTTTGACCTCACCATTTCCCACCTGGGTGGGGACTCCTTATTCTGGTCCCAGCTCTGAAGCTTCACGTGGGCGGGGTGCTGTGACTCATTTCTTTTTTTGTGTGTGTGTTAAAACTTTATTTATTTATTTATTTATTTATTTGCCTTGGTGTTTTGCCTGGAACTGGAACTACAGACAGTTGTTAGCTGCCATGTGGGTGCTGGGAATCGAACCCAGGTCCTCTGGAAAAGCAGACGGTGCTCTTAACCGCTGAGCCATCTCTCCAGCCCTGTGACTCATTTCTTGATTTGGGTACAGGAAAGAGAGAGGGATGGAGGACTTAGATGAGGAAGAAGAGATGACAGACAGGTGCAAGGGTCTATGGGTGATTACGGCTGGGCCCTTGGGTGGGTGGGTGATGGAGCTGTTTGTGGATAAATGAATAGATGAAGAGAGTGAGGGATGGCTTGAAAAGAGCAAATGAACCAAGGGAAAATTGATCACAAGGCACGCAGGACTATTCAAAGTAGTACCAAAGAAGCCCAGGCTTGGCGCGTGGGACAGGAGAGAAGACACCTTGCTTCTGTGCTGCAGAGACATAGGGGACCTGCCATCACTCAGACACATCTGCATCCCATGTGGGGATGAATAACTCCATCCCCGCCCAAGGCCCTTCCAACTAGTGCAACTGAGCAGGCCTCGGGGAGTGCCCCGTGGTCTGTAGAGGGGGACAGCCATTCTGGGATATAACTTGGGCCAGGTAGAGGTGTGAAGCAGAGCCGTGGGACCTGCCCTTGAGTGTGCTTGCTATATCTACTTATGCAGAAAACTTTTCATGAATGGAGTTGACATTTTAAAAACCTGAGGATGTTTCAGAACCTTCCAGCCCCTCTTGGAAGGTCGAACAGCCGGTTCTGAGCCCTGTTCCCAGAGGACCATACTTGATTGCATATAAGTGCTTAAAACAGGGCCTTGGCTCCAGTCTCCACCAGCCCCTCTCATCCTCACAGTGCAGATGTTGAAGAGCAATGAATGTACCACTTGAAGTGTGGCCTGGTTTTGGCTGAGGCTGTGTTTGGATCCCAGAGCCTGTCACTTATCTCCTGTCACCCACAGGGTCTGGATGTGCTTCTCTACCGAGACTTTATCCGTTCTCTGCCCCCCACACCCCCCGGGCCGAGGGCTGAGCCTGGGGTGGTGGACAGAGCCTTGGGGCTTGGTAGGAGGCAGATCCACATCTGCTAGTGATGTGTCAGCCAGGCCTGTCACACTGCTGAGGCTCATCCCTGAGGCATGTGGGAGCTGGGAATGGGAGGTACTGTGGAGGCTGGGGTGGGGGCAGAGCCAGCTGGGCTGCCCTGTGTCAAGGCTGCAGGCTCTAGGGACCTCATCAGTGATCCCTAGTGAGTATCTACCTAAGTAGGGGTAGTGGGGCAGAGGGTGGCAGAGCACAAGGACCTAAGAGACTGTGAACTCAAGCAAACCACTTTACCTTTCTGAGCTGTGGCTTGAGGAATGGTCTGGGAGCATCCCATGGTCATGTGGTTCCTAAATCCTAGAGGACACCGGCTCTGATGAGCTGGGACACTCTGTGCGTTTGCCAGGTACTGGAAGAGTGACCACAAAAAGCTCAAGACTAGCCAAGCCCTGGCCAAGCTATTCTGAAGGGAAGAGTCCACTACTCATGAAGAAACATTTCTGAGCACTTCCTGCACGTCAGGAACAGACACAGCTCAGAGGCCCTGTGTCCACAGAGCTGGCACTTCTGTGGAGCAGGCCAGAGAACAGGAAGTTAGATAAATACACCACATGCTACGTTCTACGTATTCTGTATGTGTGCATGAGTGTGCAGGTTCATGGTTAAGTATGTCTATGTGTGTGCACGCATATGAATGCCAAAGGTCACCCTCGGCTGTTGGTTCCTCAGGCATCACCAGCTTTCTGTTTTAGAGACAATGTCTCTCCCCGGCCTGAAGCTCACCAAGTGGGCCAGCCATGCCCAGAGATATTCCTTAGCACTCGAGTTATACATGCATACACTGTCACATGCTTCCCACGGGCACTTTGTGCTACCACGTCCAACTTCTTATGTGCCATCTGGGTACCGAGCTCAGGTCCTGAGGCTCGCATGTCGAGAATTTTACCAACTATCTCATCTCCCCAAACAGTTTATTCCATCCTAAAGAGCTAAGGGCTGGAGAAATGATGGCTCAGTGGTTCCAAGGGAACCAGGTTCAGTTCCCAGCACTAAAAAGGCAGGTCCTAGAGAATCCGATTCCTCTTCTGGCCTCCATAGGCACTGCATGCACATGGCGCACAAACATACATGCAGGCAAAATACTCACAGATATATTAAAAAAAAAACCCACGAAATGTTCTCTAGGATTAAAGGAAAAATAATAAAGGAAAACATTCCAAAGGAAAAGGAAAGGCCTATCGGCTGAGCAGGTGCCACAGGAGGTAAGAAGGCATGGAGGCAAGGACAGGAGAGGCTTCCAAGACTGGACCAGCAAGTGCAAAGGCCCTGGGGTCGGCCTGTGCATGGCAGGTCTGGGATGCTCCTACACAGGCTTGATGCAGCCAGAGCAACTGAGTCAGAGGGAGACTGAAGAGGCAGAGGGTGCAGGCCCTCCCTGTGGCCATTGAAAAGACTCCAGCCTTTTAAAAATCTGCTCGAGGTGAGGACCACGGAGGGTCAGTCGGCCAGGAGTGGAGGAGGAAGGTGGTCTGTTTTGGGTTCTCATGGGATTCTCTGGCTTCAATTCGAGAAAACCTTCGGGAGGTCAAGAGAGAAGCATTGAAGAGCAGAGGGAAGGGATTTAGCTATCTTTTATAGTCTTCATGATCGTCAGCATCCTGAGGGAGTGTGCAAACTCAAGTTCCTGCACACCCCTCACCCCTCACTCTCAGCCCAACTAACGGATATTCTCCTCCCCTGGTTCCCTTTGCTGCCCCTCTGCCCCTCTGCCCCTCTGTCCCTCTGCCCCTCTGCCCCTCTGCCCCTCTGCCCCTCTGCCCCTCTGCCCCTCTGCCCCTCTGCCCCTCTGCCCCTCTGCCCCTCTTCCAGGAGGGCCTGAGTTACCCCTGCTTCTGCTTTTGCTCAACTTGGCTGTGCTTGAACTAGGCCCCAGAGAAATGAGTGGGACAAAGGAGGCCCAGGTTTTAGCTCCCTAGTCTTGGAATTGACCCCTGGCCTCTGTAGCCAGGGAAGGGGCTTGGACAGAAGCCGGAGGCCACTCTCCTCTGCTGAGTTCAAGCACTGAGCCCTCCTGGGCCCTGGCTTCTCTATTCTGGGTGATGGTGTCTTGGGAGAGATACGTCCATGGCTCTTCACCCAGTTATGCCAGATCAGCCTGAAGCAGCTCTGAGCCAATGCCAGGGAAAGCAGCGCAGGCCTTCATGCTTTCCCTCCGTGAGCACCTGCTGGGCTTCTGCTATACAATCTAGGCAACTTACTCAGCCTTCCTGGGGTTGCTTTCTCATTTGTCAAAGTGCATACCCCTTGGGGCACTGGGATACTACAGAGTAGGTGTACAGACCAGCATCTGCTAGAAAAACGTTATAAACGGTGCAGCCAACCTGCAGTGTGTGGCAACATGTAGAAAAAGTGAAACTGTCTGACTTTTATCAACTGGCGCAGAGCAGAGCCCACTGGCCATGACTGTTGGGTTTTTTTTTTTTAAGCTTTTAAATGCAGACTTTACTTAAATCAGAGCCACCAAGCCACCTCTGATCCACACACAGTGCCACCGAGATCTGCTGTCCCTCTCAGCAGGCAAAAGGCACTGGTTTTAATCCTATTTAACAAGTTAATGAGATGTGAAAGGAAATTAGGGGCCTGGGGGTGTTGACTTCAGTGGAGACTTGTGTCCTAGTCAGACGCTCT
Organism: Sigmodon hispidus; assembly: GCA_004025045.1. NCBI lineage: Eukaryota > Metazoa > Chordata > Mammalia > Rodentia > Cricetidae > Sigmodon > Sigmodon hispidus. The sequence continues at coordinate 94,648 of PVIH01006164.1, read as the reverse complement.
GAAAGATTGGGAGAGGCCAGCTGTTCAAGCGGAGTGACCACAGACAAGTCCTTCTCCTCTGGGATCTTCAGTCTTTCTTCCTTCTAACGAGAGTGGAATGGTTTCTTATCTGTGTGTGCAACTGCAGCATCGCGGTCTGGCTCGAACCCGTTCCTGCAGACATTCACTAAGAGCCTCTTGTATGCAAAGTCACCCTTCACCCTTCCTTTCCTCCCTCCATCCCAGCAGGGACTCAGCACACTTCCCAAGGGAGGACAGTAGCTGGGGGTGCTGGGGATCTGCCCACAGAGGAGGAAGTGGGGGCTGGGCCGGCTGCTGACGCAGCTGTGATGTCAGAGCCGGCCACAGGCGGCAGCCAGCCCGGGCTGCTGGTACCCGGTGTGCTTGCTGGCTGGGGGGAGGGGGTTAACCCCTTCCCGGCCTCCTTTTCCCAGACGGCCATCCCCCCAACCCCCAGCTGGTCTGGCCCACAAGATTCCCAGATTTCACAACTGGGGCTGGCGCTGACTCACGTACAGTAAGTTTAGGGAGAGAAACTCCCCGCTGCCTGGCGTCCCATCTCGGGACAAGCCAGTCTCCAAGCCTGTCCTCCTCACAGACAGTGTGGCCAGGATCTTCCCGCAGGGCTGCTGACCCACAGAGAAACACCGGCTGTGCCAGAATTCAAGGGGCCATACATGAGATCCTGGTGGCCACGTGTTCAGCCATGGCCTGATGCCAAATTGCTGGTGGCCTGGAGTCATCCCCAACTCTCAGGCTTAGCTGTAGTGTTCTTAACTGGGAAAAAGGGGTGGTCACAAGACCAGTGTCCTAGGTCACAGCAGGAACTGGGCGTGATGAATGTGAGGCAGAGCAGGAAGTGGGGGTAAATATTATTGTTGTGACGTAGTCTAATCCCTCCACAACCCTGCAGAGGCTCTCCTGCCTTGGGTACCATCTCTCAGGACAACGGGCTTCGGGAGTTTAGATACCTTAATGTTTATTAGGTCTTCGTTTAATCTGTGCATACTAACTAAACAACACTGTGTTCCAAAAGCACACGACTATGTTCTAGAGTCAGCAGTGAGCAAAGAAGGAAGAAAATAGAAACAACTGATTTTGGAAAGTGTGTGTGTGTGTGTAAGACAGGGTCTCACTGTGTAGCCTGGTTGACCTCTCACTTAGGACCCTCTCCAGGGTTGGGACTCCAGGTGTGTACCTTCACCCCTGGACAGAAGTTAGAAGTTTGAGATCACACTTGTGCCTGGCTGGCTTTGTGTGATGGGCAGCACAGGTGAATGATGGAAGCTGAGGGATCCTGGGAGGCCTAAACTGAGAGAAGAACCCAGCATACACCTTGATGACGGATCCAGGCAGTAAGACTGGCCTAGTGGAGGGACCCCTGGGCCATGCAGCAGAGAGAAACAAGGACTTCTGGGACCCAAAGCCTCAGCCTAGGAACTGTGCTTGCTGAACGTATGTGCATATGACATATGACAAAGGTCCTGACCCTTTCCATTGACCTGGGGCCCAGAGCTGACCCCTGCATAGCCAAAACCTCCCCAGAGGGCCCAGCTTGTCCTGAAGCAGCAGAGGTCACTCAGTTCCATCTGGGTGCTCTGGGGCTTTGGGTCAGGGAGGGTGGGGAGTCCAGGGCTTCATAACAGTTGTCTGAGCTCAGGGTGTTTAGCATTTGATTCATCATTGAGCTTTGGAGTGCCCAGCTGCTTTCTGGAGGGACAGGAGGAGGCAGAGCCCCTGGCTTCGGTGTCTAGCTGCAGTTCAGGAAGAGGTGAAACACTGGAGTGAAGGGGACCAGGCCTCCTGCCCACGTGTATGGGTGTAGTGTGGGGGCCCTGGGAGCAAGGACACCAGGAGACACAGAGTAGGGAACATGTCGCCTGGCTCTGAGGTTTAATCAGCATCCTTGAGACTGTTTTGTGTTTGTTTTTACATTAAAATTTATGTGTTTATTTAATTAGGATGTATGAGTGCATGTGGGGGCGTGTGCCTGTCATGGTGCGTGTGTGTAGGTCAGAGGACAGCTTAACTCTGCCTCTCTTCTTCCGTCACAAAGGACTCAGGGTCAGTCACACTTGGTGGCAGAATCCTTTATCTACTACTACAACTCTTAGGTGCTCTCTCTCTCTCTCTGTATGTATGTGCGTGTGCATATGTGTGTATGTATGTGTGTATATGAGTGTATGTATGTGTGTGCATGTGTGTATGTATGTGTGCGTGTGCATATCTGTGAATGTATGTGTGTGCATGTGTGTATGTATATGTGTGCATGTGTGTATGTATGTGTGTGTGCATGTGTGTATGTATGTGTGTGTGCATGTGTGTATGTATATGTGTGTGCATGTGTGTGTATGTACATGTGTATGTATGTGTGTGCATGTGTAGGTATGTATATGTATGCATGTGTGTGTATGTATGTATGTGTGTATGTGTGTATGTATATGTGTGTGTATGTATATGTGTATGTATGTGTGTGCATGTGTATGTATGTATATATGTGCATGTGTGTATGTATGTGTGTGTGCATGTGTGTATGTATATGTGTGTGCATGTGTGTGTATGGATGTGTGTGTGTGGATGTATGTATGTGTGTGTGTGTATGTACATGTGTATGTATGTGTGTGCATGTATAGGTATGTATATGTATGCATGTGTGTGTATGTATGTATGTGTGTATGTGTGTATGTATATGTGTGTGTGTATGTATATGTGTATGTATGTGTGTGCATGTGTATGTATGTATATATGTGCATGTGTGTATGTATGTGTGTGTGCATGTGTGTATGTATATGTGTGTGCATGTGTGTGTATGTATATGTGTATGTATGTATGTGCATGTGTATGTATGTATATGTATGCATGTGTGTGTATGTATGTATGTGTGTGCATGTGTGTATGTATATGTGTATGTATGTGTGTGCACGTGTATGTATGTATATGTGTGCATGTGTGTATGTATGTGTGTGTGCACATGTGTATGTGTGTGTGGAGGGTGTGTAATGTCATGTGTGGGCTATGCCTCTATGTGTGGATGCACACATGTGAGTGCTCCTGTGGAGTCCGGTGGTACCCTCCTAGATCACTTTCCATCTTGCTTTTTGTTTTTCATTTCTCTGCACACCCCTGGCTGCTCTGGAACTTGCTCTGTAGACCAGGCTGGCCTTGAACTCACAGAAATCTGCCTGCTTCCACCTCTACCTCTGCTCCCTGGGATTTAAGGTGTGCACCACTACCACTTGGCCCCACCTTGTTTTTTGAGGCGCCATCTCACTAGCCTGGAGCTTACGGACTAGGCTCCTTGCTGAGCCAGCTCCAGGGCCCACATTCTTCCTTTTGCCAACTCTTGAGTTACTGGCATGAACCACCACAACTGGCTTTAATGTGGATGCTGGGACTTGAACTCAGGTCCTCAGATATTCTTGGAAAGCACTTGACTAACTGAGCTTTCGCTTCAGCCCCCGAGGATGTTAAAAAGCATTTATTTATTCCTACAAGAAGTCCTTTGTGCCCCCTTAGCTGTGAGTTCAAGGTATCCATGAGGTGGCTGTGGACCTGCTTACAGAGGCAGCCAGGACAGGCAGTGCAGTCACGTGGTGTTTACTGATTCAAGGGGGAGGCCAGCCCATAGATGAGGCCCCAGCTGAGGAAGAACACACCTTGGGTCTCTTGGCTGAGCGTAGGGCTGGGACTCAAACCTGGTCCTGTAGAGTCTTGTTCAGAGGGTCTCAGGGCTGCTAGGAGGCCCAACCTGGAAGATTCTTGTGTGTAAGGTCCCTCCTCCCTAGGAGAGGAGCTGGCCTGGGGTTGAACCAGACCACGACACCCCCTCTGGCCTGGGTAATTACCCAAAGTGGGGGCAGCACTTGCTTCCTGCTCCTTTCATCCTGGCTCTGGGGCTGCAGGCAGCAATTAACCTCTCTAGCACCCCTCTGAAGTAGGTTCTGGAGGCAGACATGTTATTAAACCCATTTTTACAGCTAGGTAAACTGAGGCAGAGACCACTGCAGCTGGAGCCTGTTGTTCCCTGTGACTCAGCAGCTGAGTTTGTTCCTGCTCACAGGAAGCATAGCCAGATGCTCCTCACCCCAGTCTGGGCCTGCACCCGGACCTGGGAGGATCCAGGAGTTTGCTCTGATCTTTGCTGTCACACACAGGGGCTGCCAACTGATGGAAGGCACTGGAATTTGACTGTGTGACCCTGGGTAAGTTCGTTCTCTGGGCCTCAGTTTTATCAGCATCAGGAAGATGTTTGCATCTACCTTATGGCTTTACCCTTCCTCTCCCAAACAGTCTCCTCAGAGTTCCCCAGCATCTGAGCTTCCTGTCATAGGCAGGCAGGGCCTTTGCAAGCACAGAGACCTGCCTGGAATGCCCTGCCTGCTTGTTCTCAGGTGGTGGCTCATTACTCCTGATACCAGTGACTCCTTCTCAGTCTAGAGAGCCCTAACCACGCCCCTCACACACTTTGGGGGCGCTTCACTGCTTAACTTCCTTGGAATTAAGTGGCTTGGATCTGTTTGACCCACAGTGAGCTCCTGAGCTTGGCCAGCACACAGTAGGTGCTAAGGAAACTGGCTTTCTCCTTTCTTTGCTGGTTCCAAGGTCAGCTAGGAGCTGAATGTTGCTGGTCACCCTATTCCCTTTTGGGGGATGATCCATGAACTGGGCTTGTGAGTCTCAGTCATCTGCTCTGAAATCCTGGTCAAGGCTCTCTATGTCTTCAGACTATAGATGGATTATGAAAGTGACACTGGCCACTCCTGGGTACAGGTGCTTGGCGCCATACAATCCGCCTTTGGCTCACCCCAGCCACTAGCTCCCTTGAAACATCTGTCAGCACCCTTGGGTGGAAGAATTTAAAGAGGGAGAAAGGAGGAGAAAAGCAAGCAGAGTGTGAGGGGGCCTGTTGCACACCTGTGTAAACAATGTCACCTTACACCCCATCAAGCACCCTTGCCTTTGTCGTCCGTGCCATTCCGGGGCTTGTTTTCCTTGGCACAGGTACCCATCGAGTGGAATTCAGCAAAGAGACCCAATTGTCATCTTCTAAGCATGTTCCCAGGCCAAGGACCTCCAGGGCTCTGACTGACAGCCTACTTCTGTCCTCAGAAGTTCCAGAAAGTTCCTGGGATCTGGGAATCTCCCGCCCTGGCAGCTGGCCCAGAAAGCTGAAATGCTGGGATTCAAAGCTCCTTCCTGCCAGCTTTCCAGGAGGCACTTGAGGGAATAGGGGAGTGAGGCTGAGGTCAGAGGGTATGGTGGCCAGAGTGAGGTCCCCAGCAATGCCCATCATCAATCCCTGCAGTATCACACCACTTTCTGGAACCTTCCATCCTTATTACAGTTCTGCAAAACCACTTGTGCAGCTCTTGATCTGTGGATGATCATGTGACCAGGTCTTGTGCAGAACACGCCATCCTGGGCCTCGGATGCTGGCCATCTTTGAAGGATTTGTAGTCTCCCCTTCAGGTCTAGAATGAGCAAACACACAGCCAAGACAAACACAAAGGCTGCCCTAGGAACCAGCTCGGCTAGATGGTATCCAAGCTCCTGCATCCAGCCAAACCTGAAGGCTTGTCCTGGGAAGCCTGAGCTCCTTGGGCCATCAACTTGTCCCTTTCGAGTCTGGTTCTGTGTCATTTGCATAAGAAAGCTCTGACTGACTGGGAGGAGGGAAGGGAAGAGATCCCATATACAGGGAGCAGGAAACATGAGAACATGAATGGATCCATGCCACAAGGCTCCTCACAGAAGAGTCTGCTTTGCCAGGGGCGTGAAGAGCATATTCAAAAAAGACAGCTTGGAGTGGCAAGAAGCTAACTGTATACCAGACTGAGCCCCACCAACCCCAACTCATGGACCAGGATGCTGGTGTGCGCCTGGAGGCACACACAAAATGACTTCTGATTGGACCTGATGAGTGTACGGTCCAATACGGTGGTCCAGTCACTCCTTGGACCCAGAGAAGCTTGGTTCAGTGTCTCAAATACAGTCCTCTGCACCTTGAGGGCCCCCTCTGCAAGAAAGAGAGCATCATCCAGCCCCAGCTGGTGGTGCACACCCCATACAGTGTGGTATCCAACTGAGATGTTCACAGACTGGCTGTGAGCTGACAGAGGTAGTCATTGTCTGCTAGTACTGCAGTATCCCAGCCTCCAGCACTGCCCACCACATCACACCCATTAGTTAAAGCTTGTAATCCCCTCTGAAGCTGCTGCCCCATTTCCCAGTATGATGCTCCTGAGAAGTACACAGAGTTGTTTGTATCAATATAATGTTCTTTTTCATTGCTGCATAGCATTCCATAAAGGGTTGAGACCACAGCTTGGGGAAAAATCAGACTCTTTCTAGTTTTTAGCAGTTAGGAAACATGAATAAATAGAGGTCTGGGTGAACATAGTTTTCTTTATCTTGAGTCAGTGACCAGTTTTCTACAATATTTGTGGCACGGCACTCTGAATTCACACGAGCTTCAAGTACAAGTATCTGTTGCTTTGCATCTTTACCAACATGGTAGCATCAGGTTTTTTTGCTTTTTAAAAAAAAATTTTAGTCATTTAAATTCTGTATAATGTGTATAATGAGACATGACTGCAGTGTTAATAGAGTCCCCCTAACAACTGATAAACATCTTTTAACACATAAACTTTTCTAGCCTTGAGAAAAATCAGATTCTTGGGCTGGTTAGATGGTTCAGTGGGTAAAGAAAGTTGCTGCCAAGTCTAATGACCTGAGTTCAGTCTTCCCAGTCCACGTGGAAAGAGAAAACCCACGCCACAAAGCTGACCTCTGACCTCCAGATTCCTGCCACGGCACACATATGCCCTGCCTTCACCAATAATAAAAAAATACAATGAAAAGAAAACTCAAATGTCTATCTACTACGGAATTAATGTTTACTATCTCTTTGGGGCCAAGGTGCTGGAGAGGTGGCTCAGTGGTTAAGAGCACCGGCTGTTCTTGCAGAAGACCTGGGTTCAGTTCCCAGCATCCACATGTTGGTTCACAACCACCTTAAACTCCAATTCCAGAGGATCTGATGGCCTCTTTTGGCCTCTGCAGGCACTAAGCACTTATGTGATGCATAGATATACACAAGATAAAACCACTCAAACATATTTAAAAAAAAAATCTAAAACCTGACTTACAAATATCCCTTCAGCAGCAGCTTCCCAATTTTCTCTTACCAGGCAGCTTTGATGGTACTCTTGATTTCTATCTTTTTCCTGGCTAGCTTTGATGGGTAACACATGCTCCTGCGCACGAATGTGTTTGTGTGTGTGTGTGTGTGTGTGTGTGTGTGTGTGTGTGTGTGTGTGTGTTTTGGTTCTCATGGTGTGACCTCAAATGTTTCTTTGAAAATAAATACATTTAAGTAAGAAAAGTAAGGCATGAAGTAAACCATTAAGTGGTAATAGTTGGGAGCCAGAACAAAAGTCACCATGTGGCCTCCCTGAGGTGCTCTGTCAGGAGATGGTGACTCAGCACCCACCTCGGACCAGGCTGGGTGCTGGGCCCTGGGATGAACAGGACACACAAGATATAGTTTGCCATTTTTAAAGATCTTTTTCTGCAGTGAACTCCTCCTCATCCTTCAAAACCCAATCCAGATGACTCTGCCTCTGTCCGGACATTTCGGGACACACTTGTCACTCCCCTTTGCAACTTCTAACATCCCTCAGTGTCTTCCTGGCTGGACATGTGTGGACCCGGCCATAGAGAGTCTACTCCACAGGTGTCAGAGAAAGGCAGATGATACAAGATGGTGAAGAGCAATGAGCTGATTTAAGTGGGTAAGTGGTGGCCACAGCTGGGCCCAGTCACACACAGCCAAGGTTTCCTCTTCCAGCTGCCACTCTCAGCATGAAAGACCCCCAGCACCACGCCTCAGACTTCTGATTTTTCCTGACCCAGCATCCATTGTTCCTCTGGTTCATTTAGAGACAGAATCTCCTTGTGTAGTCCAGGCTGACTTTGAACTTGAGGCAATCATCCTGCCTCAGCCACTAAGAGTGCTGGAATTATAATTGTGAGCCTGGATTTACTGTTGGTCTATTTATTTATTTAAAGACAGCATCTCACATAGCACAGGTTAGCCTTGAACTCAAATGTAGATAAGGATGACCTCAAACTTCTGATCCTGCTGCCTCAGTCTTCTGATTGCTTAGAGTTTAGATGTATGCCATGATGCCCCGTTTATTAGCCACTGTGGATGGGAGCCAGGACTTCGTGCATGTGAAGCAAGCCCTCTGTCAGCAGAGCTACACTCAGCCCTATTTATTTTAAAATCGTTTTTAATTTTTGTTCTTGGAGGCAGTGTCCCACCCTGTAGCCCAGGCTGAACAGGAACTTCCAATCCTCTTGCCTCAGCTCTCCTCTACTGACTCTGAGCACCCTCATTTTGGAGTTTGCTCGTGGGGTCATTGGTCTTTTCTGTGCTGCAGGCTCATGGGACCTTTGCTCTCCCTGTCTCTTCTCCCCGGGTGCTCACACACAGCACCCAGCAGTAGAAGGCACTTAAAAATTTGTTGAATGAATGGATGAATGAATGAGCAAGATGTGAGCTGTCTCTTCTCATATGCACTCATGGGCAGTTGAGACCAAAGCCCATGTGTTGGACGGTTGCTATGGAGATCCTCCAGCCCAGAGTCACCAATGCCCTACCTTGGATCCACATTGGCTCTCAGTGTTGCAGGCTTCCCACTAATCCAGCCAAGGGAGTTTCTGGGGGCTAGAAAGAAAGTCTCTGGTGTTGGCACAAAAGGGGCAGAAATGTCAGGAGGTGAAAGGAACCTAGAAATCAACCCAATAGCAAAGGTTAATACCTACAAGAAGACATCTGTCTTGGAAGAGAAGAGGTCAGGAGGATGCTAAAGACTGAGTGTGAGCTGGAAGCTCCCAAAGGCCCTGGGGACACTTCATGTTCACTCTGTAAGAGGCAGATGGCTGTCCTTCTGGGGTATAGCCCCTCCATCCTTCCACTGAGCCAGGAGAAGCCTCACATGGCTCCTCTGTGAGGCCCCAGGCTCAGCCTTTCACAGCCACCCATACCAGCTTGAACACAGAAACACCCCTCCCCATTTATGCCTTTTTAAAATTAGTGTTTTCTAGATCTAAGTTCATTTTTGTGTTTCTAGTTTTCATGTTTCTTGAGTTCATAGAAGGTAGTATTCAAGACGATTGAGGGAAAACAAAATTAGCTTCTGATTAACACACTGAAGTTTTCTGCTTGAAGCAGAAGAAGGTAAGAACGGGCTGCTGCTTCTTCTATTCTCCACACCAGTTGTGTAAAGACAAACACCTGTGCCTGGCTTTAACCAGCAGGAGCCCACACTTGAAACCCAGAAGGAATTAACCAGGCTATTTGTTCTGAGAAAGAGCATTTAAAGAGATCATGTATCACTAACCACCAAGCAACAGAAGAGTGAGGGCCATGTGTATAAACCCTGCCACTGACCACTGCACAGGGCCTCCATCTGCAAGCATGGATCACTTTGCAGTTTTTCATAACTGCACACCAATAGTAGCATGCTTTGGTCACTTTAAAAATGTAAATTATGATAATTCAATGAAGAATGTTTGTTTTGCATATTAGAGAACTCCTAGTACCCACACCCAGCAATGACTACAGTATAGTCAATGAGAAATATACTAGAATTATAATACCACTTCATATTTTCTTTAAATGATTCCATGTGCTTAATTTCTCACTTCCAAAAAGTCTCTCTGGAGAATCACAACTGAATATTTATTTTCTGTCATCCACTTGTCTCTTCTAAATATCATGTGACATCTTTACAGTCCTATTGATTATGCAATATGTGCTGGCATTTAGGGTTGACCACCTTTTACTTGTTTTTTTGTTTTTTTGAGACAGGGTTTCTCTGTGTAGCCCTGGCTGTCCCGGAACTTACTCTGTAGTACAGGATGGCCTTGGACCAGAGATTCACTTGCCTCTGCCTCCTAAGTGCTGGGATTAAAGGTTTGAGCCACAAGGCTCACCCGAATTGATAATTTCAAACTATGCTTTGTGCTTTAACACACCTCAGGTTCCATTTTCCTTCTAGAAATGGCAACACCATTTTAGAGACTCCGATAAAATTTTCTTTTCTTTTATTCCAGGAAGATGATTTAAGAACCAATATCAGAGCTGGGTGCTGGTGATGATGCTGTTTCTGTGACATTCTTACAGACAACTGCTTCTAATTCTAATTGGATTTTGGTTTTGGGGGGAACAATTTTTCAAGGTGACAGAGCCTCTGCAAACAGCTACCTTCTACACAATGACACCACACAGTTTGATTTTTCTCTGCTGCTCTAGGCACTTCACACAACCGAAGTCAAGGTTCACAACAGTCAGTGGCAGCAATCACTTCAATTTGAGTCTGTCCCCAGGGCCCATGACAGTCAGTTTTGCAGCCACTTTTGACCTTGGCGGCAGCTAGCCCCACAGTGAAGCAACCATTTAGATGCTGCTCTGTTGGAGCCAACATCCAGATGTACTCGGAATCTGCTTTATTAAATGTCTTCCACCACTCCATGAAGAATCTGAAGTCACATGACCATGGGAGTTTCTTTAAGAAACACTACTGCCTTGAATTTTTTCCAAACATTATAACTTGATGACATTGAGTATCCCTGGGTCTGTGACATCAGGGCTAACCTTACTCTCTGCTGCACAGCATTCACAGTTGTTTGTAGTGAGCCCCCCTCTCTCTCTCTCTTCCTCTCTCTTTCTCTCTCTCTGTGTGTGTGTGTGATAAAGAGAGAGATTGAAAGAGAGAGAAAGAGAGAGAGAGCACAGAAACATAGGTGCTGTGACATGTGAAGGTCAGAAGATACTTGGGGTGTCTTTTGCTGTCCATCTTATTTGAGGCAGGATCTTAGTGCTCACTGCTGTGTATATCAGGCCTGCTTCTGGCTTTCTCCTGCCTCTGCCTCCTGAGTATTATAGTGGAAGTATATACTGCACACTACATCTGGCTTAATGGTCCTTGTTTGTTTTAAATAATATTTTTGTTGTTTTTGTTTTCTTCCAGACAAAGTTTCTCTGTGTAGCCCTGGCTGTCCTGGAACTCACTCTGTAGATCAGGCTGGCCTCAGACTCCGAGATCTGCCTGCCTCTATCTCCCATGTGCTGAAATTAAAGGTGTGCACCACCACCATCACTCAGTTTGAAGGATATTTTATTTTATTTTATTTTTGGGGGGGATGCAGTGAACTTTATTGATGGCATTCAAGAGAGTAGGGCTCCTTAAGCCCCTGCTGTTATTCCAGGGTCTGGGATGGAAACTGGGGAGATGTTCAGTGTTGGCTGAGTTGGGGCAGGGACTGCTCAGCAACCGAGGGCCTCTCTTGCTCTCTCATCCTTGCTGGGGTGGGTGGTCCAGGGTAGGCTTCTTACTCCTTGGAAGCCATGTAGACCATGAGATCCACCCCCCTGTTGCTGTAGCCATATTCATTGTCATACCAGGAGACGAGCTTTACAAAGTGGTCATTGAGAGCGATGCCAGCCCCAGCATCAAAGGTGGAGGAGTGGGGGTCGTGGTTAAAGTCGCTGGAGACAACCTGGTCCTCAGTGTAGCCCAGGATGCCCTTTAGTGTGCCCTCAGAGGCCTGCTTCACCACCTTCTTGATGTCATCATACTTGGCAGCTTTTTCCAGGCGGCAAGTCAAATCCACAACAGACACGTTGGGGGTAGGAACACGGAAGGCTATGCCTGTGAGCTTCCCGTTCAGCTCTGGGATGACCTTGCCCACAGCCTTGGCTGCACCAGTAGATGCAGGGATGATGTTCTGGGCAGCCCCACGGCCATCACGCCACTGCTTCTCAGAGGGGCCATCCACAGTCTTCTGGGTGGCAGTGACGGCATGGACCGTGGTCATGAGTCCTTCCACAATGCCAAAGTTGTCGTGGATGACCTTGGCCAGGGGAGCTAGGCAGTTGGTGGTGCAGGAAGCATTGCTGACAATCTTGAGAGAATTGTCATACTTCTCATGGTTCACACCCATCACAAACATGGGGGCATC
>PVIH01006164.1:0-82518 GCA_004025045.1 Sigmodon hispidus | reverse complement strand
CCCAGCCTTCTCCATGGTGGTGAAGACACCAGTAGACTCTACAACGTACTGGACACCAACATCACCCCATTTGATATTGGCGGGATCTCACTCCTGGAAGATGGTGATGGGTTTCCCATTGATGACGAGTTTCCCATTCTCAGCCTTGACTGTGCCGTTGAACTTGCCATGGGTGGAGTCATACTGGAACATGTAGAGCATGTAGTTGAGGTCAATGAAGGGATTGTTGATGGCAACAACGTTCACTTTGTCATTTTGAAAGGCAGTCCTGGTAACCAGGCGCCCAATACGGCCAAATCCATTTACTCCAGTGTTCACCATCGTGTCTCGGGAATGAGGCTGGCACTGCATGAAAAGATGCGGCTATCTCTAGAACAGGGAGGAGCAGAGAGCCGAAGGATATTTTCTAATTATAGAGATGAGTGAATTCCCTTTTTCTAGGAATTACAATACATTTTCCTTTAAAACGGTCTATTAATACATATTACCAAAGAGTGCAGCCACCAAAACATTATGCAAAGTAGAAGCAAGACACAGAAGGCCGTAGATACTCATTCACATTCTCTCTACCCCTCCTTTCTCCCTCCTTCATGTCCTTCCTTCCTTCCTAGGTCTCCTGCATCCCAGACACGTGGCCATAATAGCTTAGGTGACTTTGGCCTCCTTAGGTTTCCATCCAGAGAGACCAGACATGGCTGGTTTGCCTAGGGCTGGGGGTGGGGGCAGCAGCTTGGTGTGAGTCCTTTGGGGGCATAGTCCTTTAGTGGGTGAGAATAAAAATGTTTTATAACTAGTTGGATATGGTGCTTACACAAAGATACTCCTACCCACTGCCAGCCCCTGGCTCATGGGAACACGGTTACACAGTGCTATGTGGAGTTCACCTCAGTAAATTATGCCTTCAAAACAAAACAATTTCCTTAAGGAAAAGTATGATTGGCTCTCTAGGCGACTTTGAAGTGAGGTTTGAGAAATCTGGTTATATGTTCTGTGCCAGTAAGCTTCATGTCCTAGGGAGCCCTCCCTCCTAACTGGGCAGGGCCTGTGAATCCAGCCCTGCCAAGGACCTGAGGAGAAGACCATTTTGAGCGGATGTCTTAACCTCCACAAGCAGGTCTCACTTTCTCTCCATCTGGAAAACGTGGGCTTCCCCTAGGCTGCACCCGAAACAACCAGCATATTTTTATTTTAGTTTTGGTTTCAAAACAGAATGTCTCCATGCAGCCCTGACTAGTCTTGGCTTCCAGACTATTCTGCCTCAGCCTCTCAAGTTCTGGAATTCCAGGCACACATACCCGTCCGTCTCTCCTGAGGCTCCCGTCTCACAGGTTGAACCCTCACACAGAAAGCAACCGGCTGCCCTGGTTGTGTCCTGCGTAATAAAACTGCTTAAATTCTCATTTCGTTTTCTGGATACCACTGGAGGGCTTGGCTTCTATGGTCTCCGAGCTCTATCCCAGGCCTCATGGACTGGGAATGTGCCTTGACTGGCTTTCAGAGTAACTCCCAGAATCCACCTCTTCTCTCTATCCCTGGCCCCATCCCGCATGGCTCACCTCCTCCCTGGTCTTCTCACTTCAGTCCATCTCTCAGGACCCTCATCCATGCTCCTGGGAGTCCAGTGAGGATCTTAGAGAGTCAAGTGTTGCCACTGTTCTGCCCAGAACCTTCCCAGGTCCCCATCTCTTCCACGATGATAACTAAAGCGCCCCCTACCCACCACCCCTGAGGAAGGTCCTGAAGAACTTGTCTCTGCCCACTTAGGGTATCTTCCCTCTCCTCCTCCCTCACAGGATGCACGTCAGGCCCCCTACCTCAGGGCCCTTGTATTTGCTCTTCTGCCCTATCCAGCCCATCACCTCCTCTTCCCAGACCTCTGTGTACATGCTACTTGTTCCAGCTTTCTGTGCTCTCCCAGAAGCTGCTGGCCTCCGGAAGTCTCTTCCTTAGTAAACTTATTGGCCGGGGTCCTGGGCCCAGCCCCGTGACTCAGAATCTAAACATGCTTCCTCTAGATTTGAGCGTCAGCCGTGGGGGCAGGTGGTGCCCAGCAGTACCTGGCACAGAGGCCCAGCCTGAGTACTGCTGTGGGAGGCAGCCATGTCTGTTCTCCCAAGCTTCCGGGGTGCAGGTGGGAGCCCCCCCAAACACACACCACCTGACTTTGCTAAATCAGCCTTTCACCCCTGGATGCCCTGCCCTGAATGTGAAGCTGCTGCTCATCTGGGCCACATGCTGACTCATGTCACTGGCCCATCCTCTGCCTCTGGCCAACCAGCCTCCCCCAGCAAGAGAGGCCCAGGCTGTACTCCCAGGGAATTTTGCCAGCTACCTAAACTGTGCTTCCCTTGACCTCCAGAGGCCTCTCTGTTCCTGTCAGGCCCAGCTGAGAGCCATCTGCAGCCAGAAGAGGGATGAGGGCATTGAGGGAGGTACCAGTACACCAGGCCATGGCAGGCATCTGTGCTGAGATAATGCTTGGCCAACAGCCAGAAGAAGGATCTGAATGCAGCACCTGGAACAGGGTAGGGCCTCCAAGGTCAGGAGCAAGGGATGAGCAGTGCTGTGGGTGGGTCATGTGCTCTGTCCCAGCCCTCTCTGCACCTCTGTTGGATCTTAGGTTCCTGAGGAGGCACCTGCCCCATCTCCAGGAAAAGCTTCCCCAAGGGAGGCCCTGCCAAGCAGAGATCTACTGTGGAGCAGGTGCCCTGGTGGAGACTTAACTGGAGAAAGGACGGGGCAGCCCCTAGCTCAGGGAGAGAGTGGCTGGCACCTTTCGTACCAAGGAGATGAAGGTTTGGAGTGCCACAGGCCTTGCTCCAGGCCACAAACTAAAGTTATATGGTATATTGTTCTGGGCCTGTGGACCAGAGGCCTCCCTGGCAGTGACAGCAGCAGAGTCCAGAGCCTTGCTCCTGTCCCCTCCCCCAAGCCTGGCCATGCATTAACCTCTACCCACCACTTACATCAACTCTTCTACTCCTCTGTCACCCATCACCTCCTGTCCATCTGTCTTTCCATTCACCCTCTACCCACCCACAGGTCAGATCTTCCCATCATTCCTCTGTCTCCCCATCCATCCATCCTTTCTTGTACAGCTCTTACCTGCTGTCCTAGCCTTGACACAGCCTAGAGTGAGCTGGGAAGGAAGGGATTGCTCAGATCAGAGTGGTCTACGGGTGTGTTTGTGTGTTTTATCTCGATCATTAATAGATACAGGAAGGCACAGCCCACTGTGGGCGGCACCATTGCTAGGCAAGTGGGTCTGTATAAGGGGAGCGTTAGCTGAGCAGGGATCTGCAAGTGAGGCATGCATTCCTCTGTGGTTTCTGACTCAAGTCTCTGCCCTGACTTCCCTTGGTGATGAACGATAACCTGGAAATATAAGCTAAATATGTTGTTTTTGGCCATGCTGCTCATCAAAATGACAGAAAGGGAGTTAGAACACGTGCCACCAGGCCTAACCCACCTGCCAGACATCACCTACCCATCATTTCAAACATGTTTCTACTCACCCACCATCTTCCCTTTCAATCTCCACCCATCCTTCCATCTACCCACCTTCTACTCATCTACCTACCACCCACACATCTCTCTAGCCATCCATCTTTCCATCCAGCCATCCATCTATAAACACGCCCACTTATCCATCAACCCGCCCTTCTATACCTTCATCCACTCACTGGCCCACACATCCGTCTCCCCATTGGCCCAACCTTCCTTCCAACCTTCCACCCATCCACACTCCCTCCCCTCTCCCACTTGCTCTCCCACCTACCCAGTGTTTGTCTAAACAGATGGGAAACTCCCGGGGAGCCAGAAGAGGCACACCTAATTAGGATTCTATTTATTTGTTGTTCCAAGACAGCTAATTGTGAGGTTTGTAAACAGCTCTTGGATGGTGGAAAACTATTTCTTAGGACTGTTGAATAAACTACCCCATGGTCTAGCTACTCAGCAGGGAGCTGGGGGCCTTGATGGGGACACAGTCCAGAGGGAATTCCACATAAACGATGGGACCCCAGTGCCCAGTGTCTGCCGGTCAGACTGAGCCATACCATGAGGCTCCAAAACATCACCCTGTGTGTGCTCTGGTGCAGGGGACTGAGGCACCAAAGAAGGAAGCAGGCATTCAGGACCATATGCCTGTGAAATAGTCCAGACCCCACACCAAGCTGGCACTGCCTGTGCAAGAGCAGCCAGGACACAAATAATTGCACACGCTCAGTGTGCCAGCCACAGCCCAGGCACTTCTGCACGGTGGATTGGCCCTGCCACTGTCCCCAGCCCATAAGGGAGGAAACTCAGAACCAAACAGCCATTCGACAAGACTTCAGTGAGTAGATTTGTACAAAATTAAGTGTCTGGACACGAAGTCTTTCTCTCAATGTGCCGCCCAGTTCTGTGTGTTTAACATATAATGGCTCACTCACATATAGTTGGCCAAGCATTTGGAAAAAGTAGTTTCCCTCCTCATTGAATATCTTTAAATTATAAGCTGACTATTAGCTTATTCTAACGTTGTCCAGAGATCACAAAGCCTTTTCCCCTGAGGAAGGGACTCTGTCTCAGAGAACACCAGCCCTGTCCCCAGATGGTTTGTGCTGTGCCAATATAGGACTTTATTTACATTAAGTGGCAGCTGCTGGGGCTTCGGGCTGGGGTCTGCTGGTCACCGATGTGGGCAGCACACACCAAATGTGACGGGAACACTGGGATTAGAGTCGGTGTCAGCACTAATGGAAACATCAGAGCAGTCTGGGGACTTAGGTCTGCATCTCTAGCACTGTTTACTGAGCCGTGTTCCTCACCCCACTGGAGGGGAATAAAACATTTCTTCTATAATTAAAAAATACATCTTCTTATTTATTCGTGTGGGTGTGCATGGATGTGTGCGCTCGTCCACGTACTCAGGGCACAATTTTCAGGAGCTATTTTTCTCCTTCTAGTGGATCCTGGGGATTTGAACTCAGGTTTACAGGGCGCTCCTTTACCTGCTGAACCAAGTTGCTGGCCCGCAGAAAACATTTTCAAAGAAAGATTCACTTGGACCATTTGTTTCCTGAATCTTCCAGACGCCACAGGCCATCTGCCCAGTTGGCAAGTTCTGAGGGAATTTTCAAATTCCTTAAATTAATGTGATGGCTAATCTTGAGCGCCATCTTGATTGAATTAAGAAACAGCAAGTGAGATTGCACCATTGGGATGTCTCTGAGGATGTCTCCAGAGAGGATTAGCTGAGACCCATCCTGAATGTGGGCAGCATCATCCACCCTAAGGAACATGGGTTAAGTAGAAAGGGCAAAAGGATGATTTGAGTTGAGTATAGGACCCACAAACACCCGCCACCTCCAGCCCTCCCCCCTCCCCCCTCCCCATCCCGGTTCACCCACATGGGAACAAGCAGCTGTACCTGTCCCCAGAGCCCTGGCACGGCTGTTGTCCACACTGTCTCTGCCGTGATGGACAGCGGCCCTGCAAACCATGAGCCAAATAAACCCTTCTGCTATGAAGTTGCTTTTTGTTGGGGGTTTGATTGCTTGGATAACAAAAGTGACCTGACATAAGCACTTCCTTCCTGTCCTAGTGCAGGGGAGCGGGGAAGGGTGAAGGATGAGGACTGGGGTCCTCAGCTTGCTTGGCCCCCTACCAGGGACACTGAGTGTGCTGAGGGACTTGGATTGTTTTTCACGCCCAAATCTATGAACTTTGGGCTTAAAAAAAAAAATGAATGTAAAACAGGCATGGTGGTACAGACCTTTAATGCCAGAGTTCAGGTGGCAGAGACATGGAGAGTTCTGAGAGTTCAAGGCCAGCCTGGTCTACACAGTGACCTCCAGGTGAGACAGACAGAGTCACACGGTGCAATCCTGTGCCCACCCCCCACCCCAATGGCTGCTGAGTGACTTTGAGATGGGCAGCTGGGGCTGCTCTGGAAACAAGAACAAGGAAATGAGAGGAGGCAGGGCAGGGTGTGACAGAATGTTCTTGGGGCTGGTGGGAACAAAGCTCAGAAGGTCAGACAGAGCCCTTTTCTTCCCCAGTCCCCACCCTTTCCCCCCAGGGTTCATTTCCCAGCCTAGCAAAGCTATGGGTCTACAGGAGCAGCAGGTAAACACAGAGAGGCGCTGGCAAGATGGGTCACTGGGTGACTGTCACAACCACGAAGCCCGACCATCTGAGTTCAGTTTCTGGGCTCCTCGTGGTGAGAGAACTGACTTCTGCAGGTGTTCCTCTGACCTCCACATGTGCTGTGGCATGTACTCATCCTACACTCCATCAATACATAAATAAAAGTAATTTTTAAAGGATGAGTAAAATTCTGGGAGAAAATATTCAAAATATAAATATAACAAAATATTTGTTTTCATACTATGTAAATAGTACTTGCAAAATAATGAGAAATAAAGCATTTTATTCCACTAGAATATAATAATGGGTAGGGCAGGGTATGCACACTTTTGATCCCAGCACTCAGGAGGCAGAGGCAGGAGGATCTCTGTAAGTTCAAGGCCAGCCTGGTCTACAGAGCACAAATTCAGACAGCAATGAACAAACATTCCCTACAACTCCGATAAACTCAAGTAAAAGACAGATTTATCTGGAAAGTGGCCTTTCCAGAAGATAACCACCCTTACAGGAAAACCAAAATGCAAATTTTCTCCAACTTGGGGCATCTCTTCTGTTTTCTCTCTTAGAAAGACATCCACCCACAGGCACAAGCCTTGCAGCCCTGGTGGTAGGCAGTACTCTGGGCTCCCACCTTTTGAGCCTGCCCCCTTCATTACTAGCAATGAACCTGCTGGAGTCTCATGCTTGCAAGCATCCCTTGCAGCTAGGTCTCCAAGAGCAGACGTTCAGGGATGCAGCATAGAAGGTTCACCACTGCAACAGTTAGAGGAGACTTTCAACCCTGAACTGACTGACTGAGCCTGAGCCTGGTTTTCCAGCCATCCTCTTCTCACAGATGCCCCATTTTTGTTCATATTTGTCTTTGAACCTTGGCACATGTTCCAAAATGCCAAGGTCACAGCCAGTTACTCTAAGAATCCCTCCACAAGTAAGCCTTCCTATGTGACCAGAACCAAAGGACACTCTCCAGATCCCTAGAGTCCTCCTAGTGCTTCTTCCAGTGATGACACCCCAGTCTCCGTGGGGGCCAGCATCATCCCCGTGGGTGACAGAGATGGCAGGTGCAGGTCTGTGTCCCCTATGCCTTCAATCATTTGTGCATCGTGTGTGTGTGTGTGTGTGTGTGTGTGTGTGTGTATGTCTGTGTTGTGTATGTCTGTGTATTGTGTGACTGTGTATGTGTGCCTATGTGCCTATGTGAATTTCTCTGTGTGTGTATGTCTGTATGTTTGTACCTATGTTGTCTGTCTGTGTGTCTGTATGTGTCTATGTGTATGTGTGACTCTGTGTGTGTGTCTGTCTCTCTCTCTCCCTCCCTCCCTCCCCCTCCTTCCCTCTCTCCTCCCCCCCCCACCTGGTCATTTCTCCTTGTCTCTGACTTCATCCTACAGCTACTCCTCAGGAGGTTCTTCTCAGGAGCTGATTAGCTCAGAGGCAATGAGCATCTGTGCCGTGCCTCCTGATGCACACCTATTTGATCACTGCTGAGGTGGCTCACATGGTGAGGGGCCACCTTCTCTTGACTAGATCTGACTGGAGCCTCCCCAGGGCCTGCACCATGTTTCACACAACTGCCCGGAAGGTGTGACTGCTGCTGGAGGCACCATCTTAGCACCAACTTTGGCTGCGGCCCATGTCTTTACTTTGGCTGTCTCTGTGGGGTAGAGGGGGTCTCTAAACATGTCCTAGGGTGTGTCACCCAATGATCAAGAGCATAAAGCACTTTACAAGTGGCTGGTCCTTCATGCTCTGCTATAAAGCATCCCGGTGTATGTAGGACCTCTCTGTCTTGTGCTCATTGGCTTGCTCATCTGTTTGCAATGATCCACCTTCTGTCTGGTTAGCCCATCTGCCAGGACTGTCCAGAGACACAAACCAAAAGGAGATACTTGCCTCAGGCGCTGTCTCTGTGGTCCATCTGTAGCTTTCAGAATTGGTGTCTGAGCTCTGGCATAGAAATGCCCGATGCTGAGGTGTGCACACCTTCATGTATGTGTGATGTTATAGTGTACACATATGTGCATGGTGTGTACACATGTGCACTTGTGTGGTGATGTTGGTGTGTGAACATGTGTGCATATATGTGTGAATATTGGGTCAAATACAGTTCAGACTTGCAAGTAGCATAAATAACCAGGGTGTGGTACACACCAGTTTCACATGTCATCTTGGCTGGATAGTGGTGGCCAGTTCCTTAGTCAAAGGTGTCTGTACTCCTTGCTGTGAAGGGACACTGTGGGTGTGGCTAAAGCTTATACAAATTGCCAATGGTGGCACACATGTGTCATCTCAGCATTGAGGAAACTGAGGCAGGAAGATTGCAAATTCTGCTTTGGAGATAGTAGTGAGGCCCTATTCTAAAAACAAGAAAGAAGGAGAGCATTAATAGGTGGACAGGCCTCATCCCATAGGGGCCAGATGTGGTGTCCTGTAGAAGAGTCAGCCTTGAGATAGTAACACGAGGAACTTACCAGAGTCTTCAATCACCTGGCTCACCCTACAGTGAACTACATGAGCTCAGCCAGTCAAAAAATTAAATTCAAACACATACAGAGGCCAGGTGGTGGTGGTGGTGCACACTTCTGATCCCAGCACTTGGGAGGCAGAGGCAAGAGAATCTCTGTGAGTTTGAGGCCAGCTTGGTTTACAGAGTGAGTTCCAGATAGCCAATACACAGAGAAGACCTGCCTCAGAAAATCCAAAACAACAACAAAACATACACTGTGAGTTTGGATCCAGTGAGATGGCTCAGAGGTAAAGATGCTTACTACACAAGCCTGGTGACCTGGTTTTGATCTCCAGGTTCACATAAAGGTAGACAGACAGAGTGGACTTCTCAAAGATGTTCACATTTAACTTATTCTGAGTAATGAGGGAGAATTTCTCCTGATCAGTCTTCAGAGTAAAATTCAGGGTTCCCATGGAAGGACCTTTCCTATTTCTGTAGGAGCTGTCCAAAGAAGGAAGCCAAAGAAAATTTTAACTTGAGTTTTAATATTTAAGATGATTTTAAAATATTGATTTTAGGTATACTTCTTTAATCCTAGCATTAGGATGGCAGAGGCATAGAGAATTCTATGTTCATAGAGAATTCTAGACCAGCCAGAACTATATAACAAAATCCTGCCCCAAACCACCCCTCAAAGATTTATTTATTGTTAACTATGTGTGTGTTTATGTGTCCGTCTGTGTGAGAGCATGTGCACATGAGTGCAGGTGCACTTGGAAGCCAGAAGGGGGCGTTGGGCCCCTTGGAGCTGGAGTCACAGTTGGTCCTGGGAACTGAGTTAAAGGTCTTCTAAATGGGTAGTGTGCAATCCTACTGCTGAGCCATCTCTCTTGCCTCAGTAAAAAAAAGATTTGTAAAAATATAAAAATGTGTTGTATAAATAAAATGAATTTTAGGTGGAAAAATGTTTAAAAGAAGCACAAAGGAGTCAGAAAGTCTCCGTTATTCACCCAGTGAAAATTTGCTGAGTGGCTGTTGTGTGCCCACGCAGGAGTGGGGGAGGAGCAACAAAGCAGATCCCAGCCTCTTGGGGATGAGGTCATGGTACACAGGAACAGAGACAGGTTGACCTTCCTAGGAGACTCAGGAGACAGACTGGAACATAGGTGCTGTTGCCCTGAGTGGACAGAAATGCCTCTCTAAGGTGACATTTGAACTGAGCCCCGAAGGAAGGGAAAGCCCAGGAAAAAATGCCCCAGGGACCAGTTCAGCAAATGCAAAGGCCCTGAGGCCCCATGCTGCACGAGCGAGCAGTTTCTGTAGAGGACACTGGGATGGTCTGAGTTCTCCTGAAATTCAGATGACCCTGGGAGGTTACCAGAGCAGAGTGGAACCAAGTCCAAAAGGGAAGCAAATTAAATATACTACCGTCAGGACACAGAACTCAGGCTGGGTCAGCAATGGAGGCCTGAGCCAGCACTCTGAAATTTCAGGGGAAGGCGGTGGCCCCAGCTGGCTAAGTGTTCAAGCCCAGATGTGTCCCATCTGTAAGGAACAGGAGTAGGGAACTGGGTGGGTGTTTGGCCGCCTTACATGCTTGCAAACTCCTACTCACTCTTCAGAGCCCAGCGTACTTTTCGCCCTTACAGGAAACCCTTCTAGAGAGTTCTGAGCTAGGCTCCTACCACCTGCTCCCCACAGGAGCTTCTAATGTTTGCTTCTGTGTCCACAGACAGCAATTCTGTTTATGCCCCTGGAGTGGACACGTAAGTGCAGGGTGACATTCCCGGTCAAGAACAGGAGACAGGACTGGTGCTGTGCCCAAACTGACTCTGCTTATTGAGTCTGCGTCTTCAGGACCTGGCCTCCAGGACATATCCAGGCAGAGGGATCAAGTGACATTTTTGGCCCCGCCATCACTGCTTTCCACTGAGGTTCTCTCTCTGAGGGCCACTTGGGTTAAGCATGTCCTTGAGAGAGTGGCTTGAAGGTGTCAAGGCTGTCAGGTCCTGCCTCAGGGCTTCAGAATGAAGGGCTCCAGTTAAGCTGTCCTGCTATCTAGAAGCTAGTGAAAGTCAGGCCAGCCACAATGCATGCTGGGAAAAGCTGATCACTATGTCTACCAAGGAAGATAGACAGAATAGTCTGTGGGATGAGAGTGAAGATTAACAGGGGTGGGTAGATTAGGAAGACAGACAGAACAAGGGAAGGAACACAGGATAGAGGAAGAGATGGGAATGGAGGGAAGTGTGGCCTGAGGACCTTACAGCCACAAGAAACCTCACACTCACTCACTACCCACCTCACCACAGGCACCTGGAACCTTTGAGAAGCTGAGCTAAGCCCACCTCAAGACCACTGCAGGGCCTGGCTGGGGCCTAGGCTAGGTGCCTTGGTCCCCTTAGTGCCTTGATTCTGTAACCATGTTACAAAAACTCAAGTCAAACAAGAGTGAGGAGGACCTGGGGAAACTGAGGCACTGTGCTGAAGGTTGTGCCTAAGGCTTCCCTACTCTAGGATAGAGCAGGCTTGTGCCTGGATGCACAGGTCTGGCCAAGAAAGCCTTGGCTGCCTTCCATCCCTCCCGAGTGGCTTCCTCTGTCGCCCTTTGACCCGCTCAGTCTGTTACCCTGAGCTTTTGTTTCTCATAAATCCCTCCAAGTCTTTTTTTTTTTTTTTTCAAAACCTCAACTCACAGACGGATTCCACATCATAAGACAGAGTGTCTTTTGGAGGCAAAGGAGTGCTTTGTAGCAAAGGTCACGGCTGTCTCAGGTGTTTATTGGTGTGTAGTTTAAATTGCTCCTCACGTACCATGAAGGTGGAAGTCTTGAAATTACTTCTTTCTAAATCTGGCGCCGCCTAGGCCCGGAAGCTCTGAGTCGCCTCACATGGAATTATTAATTATGATTTCTTCTGTAATTGTCCACCTGGAGTCCAGGCTGGCAGGTTCTGACTTGCCTGTCCTTAAAGACCCAACTCAAAGGCTCCTGGAAATCAGTTGCCTTAGGCAGCAGGACTGCTGTGTGACCCTGGGCAAGCCCATTTCCTCTCTAGGGTTCTTTTCCTGGCTGCAGAAAGATATGTGGGCCCCCACACCCCTAAGTCCTAGGCCATGAGTGTGGTGTGGAATGAAAGGTTTTGAGTTTTCTAGGAGGGACATTTTCTTTTTTTCTTTCTTTCTTTTCCCAAGACAGGACCTCACTGTGTGCTTCTGGCTGCCCTGGAACTCACAGAGATCTGCCTGCCTCTTCCTCCCTAGATCAGGGATTGAAGGTGTGTGCCACCACCAACAGGCTAGAAGGGATATATTTCTCTCTCTCTTATAATTTATTTAACTTTATGTGTATTGGAGTGAAGTGTCAGATTTCTGGAACAGGAGTTATAGACAGTTGTGTGCTGCCATGTGGGGGCTGGGACTGACCCCAGGAAGAGCAACCAGTGCTCCTGATCTCTAAGCCATCTCTCCAACCCTGGAGGGACATTTTCTAAGTTGTATTTTTAATTTCAAATCTGAGGGAGCATTACAATTTTAGATTTAGATTGTCCTGGGGAAGAAGGGAGATGGGTGCTCTGCCATCTTCCATAGGTCACCTGGAGTCAATGTCCATTCCACAGCCAACAGGGGCACAGTGAAAGAGTGGGCATCACGAAGGGCCAGGGTGATAGCCAAGAGTGCCACTTCCCTTATAGTCCATTGGCCAAAGATGGTTACATAGTTCCCAGGTGCAAAGAGCGCTGGGAAATGTAGTTCCCGACTGGGCAGCTAGTTACCTATAGTAACTTCCACAACCGCCTCCACTTCTGCTCCCTGAGACGATGTCTCTCTATGTAGCCCTGGCTGACCTAGAACTCACAGAGGTCTGCCATTCCCTCACTGCTATTTTTCTTTAATTTTATTTTATTTGTGTGTGTGAGAGAGAGACAGAGACAGAGAGACAGATAGTGAGACAGAGAGAGAGTTCCTTTGCATGGAACAATTCATGCCAAGTCTGCCATGTGCCCATGAGGTCATGTGTGAGCAGAGCGTGGACAGAGAGAGAAAAGCATAGACACACAACGGGCAGAGCAGAGTGAGAGCCTTGAGCAGACCCAAGCAGATGATCCCCATGACGAAGGTGAAAAAGCCTGCCAGTGGAGGAAAGGGGGCCTTCTAAAAAGCAGTGCCTGAACCAGCGAGCATCCCGGAGCAAGAAGAATAGTGTGCTGACCCAGACCTCACTTGGAATGAAGTGCCAAGGAGCTGGGAAGGTGGCTCAGTGGGCAGAGTTTGTGCTGTGTAAGAACAAGCACCTAACCCCAGATCTATAGGACCTGTATAAATAGCAAGGTGTGATGGGCTTCACCAGGAGCCCAGTGATTGAGGCAAGGGGCAGAGATGGGAGAATCCCACAGGCTTTCCTGGCCAGACACTCTAAATGAATCAGATGGTTTCAGGCCATTGAGAGGACCCTGACTCATTAGGTAAAGAGTGACTGAGAAAACAGGTGATGCTGGCCTCTCAAACACACACACACCTGCCACACACACACACACACACACACACACACACACACACACACACGGAAAGAATCACTGACTCAAGTAAAGCAGAATCGGAGAAAAAGTAGACACAGATCAACTTCAGGAAGGCTGAGCAAGAAGTTACTAGATGTGTGTGTCTAAGGAAGGGTAGAGAATGGGAGACACTGGGGGCTGGGGGGCTGGCTCAGGGAGCAGCTTGAAGACCCTACTTCAGATCCCTAGCTTCCACTTGAAAGCTCACCATGGCTGAGTGTGGCTGAAACTGTGGCACCGTGGGCTGGAGACAAACAGGTCCCTAGAGATTGCTGGTCAGCTGGTGTGGTTGAAACCATGAGCTTCTGTACAGTGAGAAACCCTGCCTCAAAACACATGAGGTGAGCAACAATGGAGACAGACAGATGACATCCTGTATCTGCATGTGGTACTCATTCTCAATGCAGGCGCAACACACCAAACACACACAGACACACACACAAGTTCACACACAGAGACACAGACACACAGAGACAGACAGATAGACACACACACACACAGAGGGGGGGCAAGATTGATAATAGCCTCATCAAGATCCAAAAATTCTGTTCTATAAAATCTGAGCATAGTGGTGCATGCCTTTAATCCCAGCACTCAAGAGGCAGAGGCAGGCAGATCTCTACATGACAGCCTTGTCTACATGGAGTATTCCAGAACAGCCAGGGCTACACAGAAAAACCTTGTTTCAAAGAAAAAATATCCTCTACAAAGATGAAGAGGCAGAGACTGGGTACGGGGCTCTTACTTGCCTTATTAAAAAACTCATCAGTTTAAAAAATAAATGCCAGCTGAACGTGGTGGTCCGAGCCTGAATCCCAACACTCTGAAGTGAAGGCAGAAGGAAGAATTCAGCGAGTTTGAGCCAGCCTGGTCTACATGAAGCCAAAGATACAGAAAGCTGAACACAGTGGCACCATCTTGTCATCTCAGCACTGGGGAGACTGAGGCAGGAAGGTCATGCATTCAAAGCCAGCCTGGGCTTCATAGAAAGTTCTAGGCCAATGTGACCTACTCACTGAGACCCTGCTGCAAACAACCATTCAGATAGAAAGTAAACAAGAGCAGAACAGAATGGGGAGGGAGTGGTGGGAAAGGGTCTATCCTCAGCACCACAGATTCTGTGACGCTAAAGTCAGATGGAGAGAGCCACATATTTGACTAAGTTTTGTAAAAGGCAAGAGCCCCAAACTCAGGGAAGGACTAGTTAGTGACTCCAGACTTCCACCTGTTCCTCGAGTGTCAGGGACATGGTTAGATTTCTAGAACAAAATGGTGGTTTAAGAGAGGCCTAGAGGCATGGCAAAGGCGCCTGGACACAGAGATGAATTTTATGTTCCTCCAAACCTGTACTGGGATCAACAAAGCCCTGACAGTCCCTTGTCCCATGACTGCAGGTGACATAATGATGGGCCCACTGACAGGGTACCACTCAGGGTGCAAGGAAACGGGCATCGAAGTTCACAGCAAACACCAGCCCTCAGGATTATGCTGAGCCAAATAAGCTGAAACCAGAGGTTAAACATTGTATAATGCCATTTATAGAACACTCTAGAAACCACACAATTATAGAAATGGAGAACAGATTAGTGGTTGCCAGGGTCAGGGTCAGGTTTGAGGTGGGAAGTGGGTTTGGTTAGAAATGGAATGTTTTGGGTCTTCCTGGTGTTACTGTAGGGGTCCTGGTTGGGATCTGTACTGTGGGTTTGTTGGATGTCATCACTGGGGAAGGCCAGGGAAAGGGCACTTGAGTCTGCAATGACCTTGGACCTTTCATAAAGTCACGACATGATTCTCTCTGCCCAGTGCATGTTGAGGATCACTGTAACATTGGACCACAGAAACCTGAGGGACACAGTGCTGGGGGGTGGGTGATGGGGTCACATTGGATCCTACCTGTCTCCTCCCCAGGCCTCAATTTTCCTGTTTGTGCTGAGGTTGATATTGAAATGCAGACAGCATAGAACTCACCTCCTGCAGCAGCTTAGGGGATGTACCTGATCCCTCCGACTGTAGTTCCTTCAGCCTATGGCTATAGAGGTCTGACCTCAAGGTGTCCTTGGAGAGCCTCTGATGAAATAAGCTCTGGGAGCTTTGTGGAATGGTCCTCTGTGCCAAATCTAATGAGTGGGTCCCCTTCATGGTCTGTGCCTGCCCTCTGAACTCAGATATGCACTGCTGCAGGACACTTCCCAGGGGCCTGAGCTGCACAGGAGACCTCTTCTGTGTTCTGTCCCATCTGGGGCCACTGAGACAAGGAAGAAGATGAATCTTTGAGGTCTTCATTCCTACAACTGTCATGAACAATGGGTGCACTGTCCCTGCTTGATCCAGGGAAACAAGCCTTGAGAAGTGGCCTTGCCGACTTCTCAGAGCCATGCCCTGGTCCTTGACTAAAACTAGCCTTGCAGGGTTGGGGGCCGCTCAGTGGGTGGAGTACTTGGTGTGTAAGTGCTGGAGTTCTGTCCTCAGAACCCACTGAGCAAGCATGGTGCCTGCCTGTAATCCTAGCAATCGGGAGGTGGAAACACAAGGCCCCCACTTCCCCTCCCTTCCCCTCCCCCAGGGGAAGAAACCTGAGCCTTCAACTGTGGTCTTCCACATGCATATGCACACACACACACACACTCCTTCCAGGACATGCACACACACACACTCACACACCCACACACACTCTCTCTATGATATGCACACATACACAGTCACACACACACTCACACACACACTCCCTCCATGATATGCACCTTTCAAACTTACAAGCACACACGCTAATAGATAGGTATATGACACACACATGCAAAAATATAAATAAAGAAATAAACTTGCTGTGTGGTGGAGGCACACAACTTTAATCACAGCTCTTGGAGGCAGAGGCATGAAAAATCTCTGAGTTCAAGGCCAGCCTGGTCTACAGAGCAAGCTTCAGGACAGCCAGGGCTATACTGAGAAACCCTGTTTTGAAAAATCAAAATAAATAAACAAATAAATAATAAAATAAAATAAACACAACTTTCCATTCACTGTGAATGACATCACATCCTCAGTCTCTTCTCTGTCCCCTAGCCATGTCATCTGTCTCCTCATTATGGAGTTAGTAAGATAGGGTGGCCAAGGGGAACTGATAGGGAGGGAGGCCTCCAGATCTCCATGAAGCTGCTGGGGGATAGCTGTCTTCTCTCTAGCTGTAGCTCCACCCACCAAGACCCCAATATCAGCGGGGTGGAGGGAGAAGGGACTTCTAAACATTGAGTCAGCAATCGCTAAGGTGTCGGGTTCATGGATCAAGGACACCTGTGTCCCAGTGTCCCATGTCTGGATCCACTAGCCAGCCAGAGCAGCCCCAGATGGCCGGGGTCGCTTCTCTGCCCTGGCCTGAGACAGCAGCTGGGAAAGGCTAGAGGTGGAGTTGACATCAGCGCTGCAGGAGCTTCCTTTTCCGGTGATGATATTTACTGAAAAGCAGCTCTGCTTTTAGAAGTTCACAGCCCGGCCAGGCGCCTAGGCCAGCTTCTTCCCCAACCGCATAGCATCAAGGAGAGCCTCACAGCAAGTTTCTATTTGGTGTCGAAGAAAAACCAAATACCACTGTCCCTGAAGAGGGTTAGGGGAAGGAGCCGGGGCCCAGGTGTCACCAACCACAGTCCCAGGCTCGATGGGGGGGGGGGGCATCTTCTCGAGTTCAGTTACTGGAAGGACAGTGGCTGTTTCAGAGCGAAACCTCGCTGACAATTCCTCTTTCTTTTACAAGAAATAGAAAGTGATGGCCTTGAGAGCTGGGGACTTGGAGCCGAGGCCCAGAGCCCTCTATCGCCGACTGCCTCCCCATTAGCCCCAGGGGACCCCTTAACAGCTGTCTCTGTCACATTGTTGAGAATCCACAGTACACAGTGCACAGTGACTTGGCTGATGGTCGAGGGGGAGGGGCCTATAGGACCAGGATACTGCAGAGAACATCTCTGAAGGCATCCCCAGTGTCTAGCCTGCACCATACACACTTGTTGAACTGGCTTTGGGGAGTCTCTGGATTCACGTCTCACTTCAGCCATGTTTCGTCTGTGTGTCCTTGGGTGAGCGGCTTTACCTCAAGCTATGAGGAGGCAGTAACGGGAGAAGCCAGGGTACTGCTTCCTCTGCTTCAGATGCTTCCATGGCTCCCATCTTCTCAGCTGAAAAGCCAGCATGCTTGCTGGCTGCCAGGTCCTTCCCAGATGTCCTGGTTGGACATCTTTCACTTTCATGTTTCCTACAGGATCTCGGTTCCTCTCCTCAAACCCACACTGACTCAACTTAGTTCCTCTGGCGGGTCAAGGTCACCCCTGCCTCAGGGCCTCTGCATCAGCAGGCCTTCCAGAAGACCCCACCAGTACCAACTGGTCAGACTCCTGCTGGTCCCCGCTGACTTGCTTCCTACACCTTTGATCTGTTTGCCTCAGTCTGTGTTTCCCACAGCCAGTGACCCCACTTGACATTACAGTTTTCGGGGAGACTGTGTTACGTGCTCCACTGGCAGAATCCAGAGGTGTGCTCAATGCAGGCTTGTCAGGATTTGGTGAGTGAATAAATATGGGCCGTGTGACGAAGAAGGAGGGAGATGGTGTCACTCAACACAGGCAGGAAGCACCTAGGCATACCCCCCGCCATGTCTCCTTGCCTTGCCTAAGATGGTACATGGGTTTGTTTGTTAAGCCACTTTGATAGATAAGGCAGGTGAGGAACCAAGCCGGCCAGCTTATTGTAGCTTAGGCTCTAGTGTGAGCCAGCAGGAATCCTGGCCTCCAAGATGGCAATAGCATGCACAGAACCTGAAGTCTGGCTGAGAGACAGACACAGCCCAGGGACCTTCAGACTCCTGCGGGTCCCAGGTGTCTGCTCAGCACTCCTGTTCCACTGCCCACAGTCCTGCTGCCACTGTCCTGCAGAGAAAGCTATAAAGAGACACATGTCATTGGACTGTCAAACTCTTGACAGAATGGACCCCATGACATTTGACCCCATCCCCGGCTGAGAGAGGGGCAAGGCTTGTTTCCCAGGAAGGTCAGACCACCTCGTGGGAGAGATTAGAGCCAGACGGTGATGAGTCAATGAGGTCAGGGCCACACCATGGCCAGGACAGCCCAGCCATGTAGGCCTTTTGGCCTTCCCTGTTTAAACCCAACTAAGGACAGGACCTTGAAAATGGACTTGGGGGCTGGGCCATCATTTGCACCCCCTCGTTTGTTTTTTCCTCACATGGCCATACCAAACAAATCTCCCTGTGTGCCTCCTCACTATGACTATGTCTTTATCTGGCACATGGGGACAGGTTGCTGAGCAGGGCCAGCAGGGCTTGGGCTCTGACCCTAACTAACACCTTCACAAAAGGAACATCAGAGCCCCAGCACGGAGGACCTGACTCCCAGAGAGGGGCTTTCTCCATATTGCCTCTGGAAACTTCTATCTCAGGAACATGGGAGCTGACAGAGCCTCAGAGACCCGGAGCCCTTATGCCCTCACACCACGGCACTTAGCCAGGTCCTGAAGAAGAGGGACTTTCCAGTGTAGGCCTCTTGGCCCCAGCAGGCCTAACCTTG
Organism: Sigmodon hispidus; assembly: GCA_004025045.1. NCBI lineage: Eukaryota > Metazoa > Chordata > Mammalia > Rodentia > Cricetidae > Sigmodon > Sigmodon hispidus. The sequence continues at coordinate 63,813 of PVIH01006164.1, read as the reverse complement.
CCTCAGTTTCCTTATGTGTTCGTCTTAGAGAAGTGAAGGCATCAGGTGGCACAGCCCCATGGTAAGCCCTGGCTTCTCCCTGGGGTCTCCTCACACCCTGGCTGAGGCTCAAGCTCTGGGCAGAACTGTCTGGGGTGGGCTAGCAGGCTGGGGCCCCACCTCTTCCCATCATTCCCTTGCAGATCTGCCAGAGGGTTGCTTTGTACCAAGGCTGCTGCATGTACCAAGACAGAGGCAAGTGAGACGCAGAAGTAGCTGCTTTTCAGAACATTCTCGGGTCGACTTGATAATACCCATGAGGCCTCTGAGGTTCAGTTTGGCCCTGAAATAACTTTTAAAACTGTGGATAAAGTTGGGCATGGTGGGCCATACCTTTAATCACAACACTCCAGAGGCACAGGCAGAGGCAGGTGGATCTCTGTGAGTTCCAGAGCTACATTGTAACACACTTTCTCAAAAAGAAGGGGGGAGCGCAGATCAGAGGCCCCAACATTTGAAATCCTTGGTAGAACGGGCACAGAGGAGTCACAATAGGGTCACAGGTAGAGGGTGTTACAGTGCCCTGGCACAATGCACGAATCGTCTCTCTTCTGGTTACTCAGTTGCTGCGTGGCCACTTTCCTCTTTAATTCCTTGTCAGGGTCTTGAAGTTTGAATAGGAGTTCACTAGACAAATATGAGTAGAAAAGGATTCCAGAAAACTGGAACAGGACATGTCGGTGAGATTAATCTGTCTAAAAGGTAACGAGCAGTGAGTTGGTGCTTGCTGTATGCACCAGGAAATCTAAAGGCTATTGTCCCAGCCAGGGGTTCTCAGCAGGGCACACAGGACTCCGGGCTGAGTCTGGAGACCTGTCTAGCTATGAGCCTCGGGGATGAGGGCGTTACTGTTGTTTGATAGGGCACTGGAAGGCCACCATGGGAGAGCTGGAAGGCCTGTGCCTGGGTAGATACCATCAGGATTGGCTTAGAAGACAGTAAAAAGCCACACCTCCTGCTGGGTTCCTGATCAAAGGAGTTGGTACAAGGACAGTTCTGGGGCCAGCTGCCCAGGGAGAGGTCACCTGAGCCCTTTGAGGGGTTCTCACACAATGAGCCCCTCTGTCTGCTCCAATCCTAAGTCCTGCTCAGAATCACAGATACCCCTGTTTAGTCCTGGCAGGATGTACAGTCCCCCAGAGACTGATCTCACACTCCAGGCCACTCTAAGCTGCATCCCTGGCTTTCCTGGGATCAGTAGAGGAAGTCTCTGAATTATCATCTTCTATTCAGCCAACAAACATCAGCATGCTCACATAGCCCGGCTGGATAAAACAGCTTAGGGTATGCTGCTTGGTACTCATTGCATGGCATATAGTAGGTCTTCAGGCACCCATTGTGTGGCATACAGTAGGCCCTTGGTCTAGAATAGTCAAAGGAACAAAAACCAGATCTGTCCTTCAAGATCATGACCGTGGTCAACATGCATTGAGTGTCTTCTGTCTGCCAGCATTCCAGTGAGTGACCACCTTTGAGAAGGCTAGAAAATGGATACCACTTCCAAGGCCATATGCTGGGGTAGGATCCTGCCCAGCCTCCCAGGGCCTGGCTACACCCAACACCTTGATATTTCCTATGCTCTGACTGTCCTGAGCTACCTGCCCAATTGCAATTAGCCCTAGGTCACACGGCATGGGCTTCAATGTAGACTGTGTAATTCCAGCCCAAAGCCTGCTCATCAGCCCCATAGACCCTTGAGGAGGGTAAGTGAGTGCCAAGGACAGGGAGGAAGGTGGCCAGCAAGCACAGAGGTGTACAGGATGAGGTAGAGTGACCTGAAACTGGGGGACCCTAAGCAGTCAGGAGCTGCCCAACTTCTACCTCCATTGTAACCTTCCAAACTGCCTGGAGCCTGTGAGGAGATGCCTCCCGCCCTCGCCAGGCTCACAATGGCTTCTGTGTGCACCTTGGTTTGAGAGGGGTGTTGTCCTCTGGGAGGGCTGACTGGGGTGGCCCATGTCCCAGGTCGCTTGGCAAAGAGAGGTTCCAGTGCCTGAGGGTGATGTGTGTGTGGATCTGGCCTCTGGTTCCTGTATGTCTGTCCCAGTGTGCCCACGCAGGTCTCGCACACCTGTGAAAGCTGTGTCTGAGCAGGCCTGTGGTTTGGGCCTCTTTTTTGTCTGGGGCTGGCATGTGTGTATGGCTGGCTGCATATGTGTTTCTGTGTTTTAGTCGTGTGTGATCCATCATGTGTTCATCTGCCTACATCTGTCTGTGGAACACCTCAGAGACCCGGGGTTGTGCAGAGAGAAGACATCAGGGCCACCCACAGGCACAGTCCTTAGTGAGGTACTTCCACTGGAGGCTGACTTAGTGACATATGAAAACATCTTATGGTGTCGAGCTGTGAGTCAGAAAAAAGTGAAGCTCACAAGGTAGCCAGGCTGTCCATAGCAAGCCAAGGTGCCCTGCTATTGTGTGACAAAACCTCTGGGAAGACATAACACACTCATTTATTCACCCCAGATAGGGAAGCCAAGTATGGATACTATCAAATCCAGCTTGGTGAACCAAGGAGTTTTATTGGGGTTAGTTACAGGAATATGAGTGAGGGGTTATTCATAAGAACAGAAATGACTCATACACAGCTGCAACACCAAAGCCTACCCAGCATGAGTGACAACTCACTAAAGCTGGGAACCTGGAGCGCACTGCACAGCCCAAAGGAAGCTCCACAGGTTGGAAAATCTCCTCTCCAGGGGCCTCAGTTGACCTAACCCTCTTCCAGCAGCTCTGCTGGTCTCAAGAGTCTTTGTAGCTCTTCTTTGGGAAACTCTCAGGTTTTACTAATTACTCTGGAAAGGACTAGTGGATCTGCTCAGTTTCAGGGACTTCCTCAAGTTATCTTGAGTTATGTACCCTTCTGCACAGGCAGCTTCCAGGCAGGATAGAATGTTTCAATCTCGGGTGAAACAGTTACACAGCACCTGCCCCTAGGAGAGGAGGGATAGCTGCCTTTGTTGTAGAGGCTGTGGACTGAGCACTTTGCAGTTACAGGGCCTGGTTCAGCCTTTGTCTTGGCTGCTGAATAGCTATGTTACCCAGGTCAGGTCACTTGGCCTCTCTGTGCTGTTGCCTCATCTGTCAAATGGGAATGATGATTTCATTATCGCCAAAGAGCTTGATCACTGCCTACCTTGGCAGCAGCCCATTAGCCTTGGTGCTTTCAAAACTCTCCTTGCAGTGCCCGGTGGTGATTTAATCTCTGCACTCAGGAGACAGAGGTAGGACCATCTCTAGGAATTTGAGGCCAGCCTGGCCTACAGAGAGAGTTCCAGGACAGCCAGGGCTACACAATGACACCCTGTCTTGAAAACAAACCAAAACTGTCCTGGCCTTGACCATGGCATGGCTCCCATTCTCACTGAGGCCCTGAGGGTGGTTGCGAGAAGGTGGGCTGTGAGCTGAGTCCATCACCAATGTGGTGAGCAGTGTCCTGAAGGCTTGGGTATGCAAGGCCAGGTGAGTGGAACTTTTTGTAGGGATTGCTGGCTCCCATGAATGACACAACACAGAGACTTTTATTTAATTATGCTCGGCCAATAGCTTAAGCTTATTACTAACTAGCTCTTACAACTTAAATCATATTTCTTACGTATGTTCTACCACGTGGCTCGGTACTTCTCATTAACATGGCATGTTCATCTTTCTTCTCTCCATATCAGGCAACTTCTTTATCTCGCTTCTTCACACACACCCCACCTCCCCACCCCCACACTCTCTTTTTTTCTGTCCACAAGTCCTGCCTAACCTCTTCCTACCTAGCTATTGGCCATTAGCTCTTAAGTAAACTAATGAGAGCAACACATCTTCACAATGTATAAAAAAACTATTCCATAACAGGTGTCAGCCACGTGACACAGTGGGTGGGGCCTGGAGTGTGGCTGCCCACCTGGTGGGGGCCTTCCACTGTGTTGGATGGAAACTCTATGTCTGATGGGGAAGAGTTCCATCTTCCCTCTATTCTTCTGGGTCTGTTTGGGCTTCCTGGACCAAGAGTTTGGCTCAAGCAGGTAATCTGAGGCAGCTCCCTGACCCTGTGAGGAATCCATGACTCAGTTTACCCATTTGCCCATGCTGACCAGAAGCTTTCACTGTCACTGCTTTTAGCGATATCCTGAGTCACTGGGACCATGACCCAGCAGACATGTGGTCCTGTGACAGCAGATGGAACCCTGTGAGTGGAACAGGTGCCCTCAGAAGCCCTGACTAAAGGTTCTTCAGTGGCTGTCCACTGTCACCACATGTCCTTGGCTTCTGGTTCCCATTTTAGGGTTCCCTCCTCAACTAGTATCCCTGTTCCCAAGAGGCACTGAGGTGGTGAAGCCCACTGTGGCCTTGTCTCCTTCCTTCTGGCTGTCACTCTTCCTGGCTGCCACATGCCTGCGTGCTGTGGGTGGCTCAGGGAAGGTGACAGGGACTGGTGAGGTGGCCAGACTCGCTTCTTGATGACCTGCTGAGGCATGGGGCTACTTCAGCACTTCTGCAGGGGCCCCATCCAGGCCTGCAGCAGCTCTGGTCCCTGGTCCCTGTGACCTGCTATTGCCCAGCCTCTGACAGTGCCATCTTGGACTGATCTGCAGGTAGCCTAGGTCGTGGCGTGAAGAGAGCAGTCAGGCTTGGAGGTCAGGATCACAGGCTCAGGGATAAAGGAATGATGCCGGAGGGACTGGCCCTTTCAGCCCAACTGTGAAGACCTGGGATTGCCTAGGGAGAGTGAGTGGCAGGAGCTGAGAGAGTGGTAGGCACCAGAAGGATGGGGGAGAGATGAGGCCCAGGTGTCCTCAGTTGCCCAGGCTGGAGAGATGGCTCAGCGGTTAAGAGCTCTGGCTGCTCTTCCAGAGGACCAGGGTTCAATTCCCAGCATCCACATGGCTGCTCACAACTGTCTATATCTCCAATTTCAGGGATCTGGCACCTTCACAGACACACATGCAGGCCAAACACCAATGCACATAAAATAAAAGTGAGTAAACAAAGAAAAGACAGTCCAGGGAACAGGCTTCCGGGGTGGGGTGGGGTGGGGTGGGGATGCAAGGAGGCCAAATCAGGACATTTAGCAGAAAGTTAGGGCACAGGGACACAGCAGACATGGGACAGTTAGAAATGTCCTCCAGCCTGCCGGTGTCCCCCTGCCCATCCCTGCCAGGCTCCCTCTCTTCCCTAACTCGTCAGTGAGCTCCACCCTAGATCCCACCTCCACTGTGCTCTAAAATGCCTGAGGCTCCCCGCTACCACCTAATTAGGGGTGAATGCCTTAGCTGTGCCAGGCAGCCATCTGACATCCCGGTCATCTGCCCTCTTTGACCTCGGCCCCATGTGGCCAGCCAAGGGGATGGCCCTTAGTTCCAGAAACACAGCTTGTGCCCCCATTTCGGAGTGGGTGTGTTAAGACCTCACCTCCGCTTCCCATCTGCTTGACTCTTCTCTCAGACACTGACTCACACTTTTATCCACCTCTCTTCCCCCAGAGGTCACACAGATACCAGATTCATTTCTGGGCCCAGAGAGGGTCTTTGCTGGAGTCCCTATCTCAGCCCACCCAGCCTCTGGAGATGTAGCATTGTTCTCTGAGGTGACAGACACCACCACTTCAGCACATCTTTGAACCACCTGAATAGACTCAAAATAGACCTGAGATTTGAGAGTGCCCCAGGCCATGGCCCGCTGTGGCTGGTGTACAACTGAGCACAGAGTTCAGTTCTGAGCTCCCGAAAAGAAGACAAGAGATGCCTTGAGGCGGTGGTTGTGCCAATAACAAGGTAGCCCCTGTGTCACTGAGGAGAGATAGATACCCGAGGTCACTACCCATGCAGGAAAGCCAGCCCAGCCCACAAGCACTTTTAGAAGTTCGTGGATCCTGCTGTGCCTGAACACCTCAGAAACACAAACCAGTACATTCTCTTACTCAGTCTCTTTTATTTTTATTTATTTGTTTTATTTTATAAGTGCCCAGGTGTGTTTGTGTGTATGAACATGAATGTACAGTTAGGCATGCATGTGTGTTTAGGACAGAGGTCAATGCCAAGTGTTTTCCTCCTTGGTTTTTTAGACAGGGTCTCTTGAAGAGCCCAGAGCTATGCGATCTGACTAGCCTGCTTGGCCTGAAAGCCCCTGGGTCCCTCACTTCTAACTCCCAAGTGCCGGGATTTAAGTACATGCCCAGCGTTTCTCGTGTGGCTTCTGGAAATCGAACTCAGGTCCTCAGACTTGTGGGACAAGATCTCTACGTAAGGGTCCATCTTCCAGCCCCTCAGGTTCCCTGGTTGGGTTTTTGGTGCATGAAGTTCATAGAATTCTGATATGTGCAGGATTGGCACAGCGTTTACTCTCACTCTCCTCATACATACTCTACAGGGTGTCTATTGCTGGGGAGGCCTGTCACCCACTATATCAACACTCCCTGTGGACAATAAGAATTCTCCTTCTTCAGTAACGAGGCAGAGAGAGAGAGAGAGAGAGAGAGAGAGAGAGAAAGAGAGAGATTGAGCCTGACCCTGCTGCTCAGGGAAGCCTAACTCCTAGCAGACTGATATTACAGTCTCTGCAGGATCATGTAAAGCAAGCATGCTGGAGAGTCTATGGCAGGAGCCCTCCTACAACGAACCTTGGGATTTCTTAGCCTCTGCATCCGGACATATATCAAGAGCTATCGTTCCTGGCTTTCTCCCAAGATGAGCTCTTCAGCATCCCTGGCCTCTCCCAGCTGAATGTGTGTGGCACCGCTGGCCCTACACTGTGATAACCTTGAATGTCTCATACCCCCCAAGACAGGGGCAGGCCTGCTTATGAACTCTGGCAGAGACCTCATGTGTACTCAGTAGATGCTCACAATGATCAATTGGAGACGATACCAAGGAATATTCAGGAACTTGGTGTCTCTAGGAGAGCAGGCTCTGTTGTGTAAGGAGAAAGGGAGCTAGCTACTGTAGGAACACAGGATTGGGGTGGGGAGGGGGTGCCCTCAGAGAGAGAGAAAGGAGAGAAGCAGATGGAGGGGTCTGGGTGATGCTTAACTGTGAGGTTGGGAGCAGCAGCAGTCATCATGGGCCAATGAAGACAGCTAGCTGGAGCTCGAGTTCTGGATCTCTGTCCTTCTAACCACCTAAGCTCATGACTTCAGTCCCTAATTCCCTGTAGCGATCAAAACACCTGGTCTATAAGGTGAGTGTTTCCTAACTTCTAAAGCCCCCTTGGGTAATGCAAATCTCCTGCACTCAAGAGCACCAAAGCCCTGTGGATTATGTATGTGTGCATGTATGTGTGTGTGTGTGCATGTGTATAATTAATATATAGTATATGTGCATATACTATGTATATATTATACTATATATTCCAAATTGCCCTGGATGTCACATCTGATTTCTGATTGCGCGCAAAGGGATGCACTCTCTCTATCGGAGTGGTAGGGCTCCAGAGACATCTTCAGGCTGGAGAATATTCTGGGAGGTTCAGGCCTCCCTGGGAGACTGCCTGCCGTCTCCTTCTTGGAGTTCAGGCTGCTTCTTTCTGCCTCAGTTTCCCTATCTGTGAGCTAAATGTGGCAATGGGGTTGCCTATTCTCCAGCCTGTTATGAGGACTGTGCTCTGCATTTTGAGAAAGCAAAGAGCCTGCCCTGCTTAGCAAACGGGAGCTGCAGCTTCTGTCTCGTGCCTCAGCTAAGGAAAGTGCTGCTACAGACCCTGTACCATGGCTCGGGCAGAGCAAGGCTGGCAGAATTAAGAAGTGAGAGTCCCTAGGGGTGGGCACCCCTGGATGACTTTCTCAGAGCCAGTGGGCCACCAAGCCAGGCCCAGCAGAGCAGGCCTGCCTTCTTCCCAGGGTCCCGTGGTGTCTGAGGCCAGGAGGACACTCAGCCCCTGGAAAGCACCCTGAGCCTCCCATGAGGACATCAGCTCCCAGGGGGCTTCTTTGGGGTTTAGGGGTGAGAGCTATAATCATCCAGCCATGTCCAGTCTGAGCCTTTGGGGGAGAGGCTGGCAAGATAAACCAGATATTCTTTCTGCGAACTAGGGTTTTTCTAGTCAACTGAGGCTGCCTTGAACTCACAACACTACTGTGGCTTTCTGAGTGTTGAGATTACTGTCCTGCACACCATGTTCTGTTTATGTGATGCTGGTAGTGGAACCAGGGCCTTCAACTATACCAACAGTTTACCGACTGAACCACACCCCAGCCTGTACTTCTGCGTTTTTATTTGTTTGTTTTCTTCTGTTGTTTGCTTGCTTTGAGACAAGGTCTCACTGTGTAGCCCTGGCTGACCTGGAACTTTCTATGTGGACCATACTGACCTTGAACCCATCGAGATCTCCTGAGTGCTAGGATTAAAGGCAAGAGCTACCATGCCTGATTGAGATTCTGTTTTGCTTTTTAGATTTTATTTATTGTTATTTCATATGTATGATGTTTGCCTGCATGGATGTCTATACACCATGTGCATGCAGAGGTCAGAAAAGGGCATCAGATCCTCTAGGACTGGAGCTACAGACAGTTGTGAGCTCCATGTGGGTGCTGGGAACCGAACCTGGGTAGAGCAGCACCTGCTCTTAACCAATGAAGAGATCTCCAGCATGCACAGAATTCTGTTTTTAACTTGCCAGCTCATCCCATCAAATAATTCTTTTTTTTTTTTCACCAGGTACAGGCATATTTTTATTAAATAACCTTTACAACACTTGTGAAACATAGGTAGACTTGGTTTTGATAAATATACAAGTTTTGTCACAAAAATAATGCAAAAATGTCGAAGCCAATCTACTATGCCCCAAAGTCTGACCAACTCTTACCCAGTTTCCAAAGTCAAGATAAAAAAGCAGGCTGTTAACTTACTCCTAATTCTGAACATTATTTCCCTAATTCTCACATTCTCAAAATACGATGTCCTTAATGTCCAGCCAATGGGAAAAGTATTAATTTGTAGTCCAGCACTGACTCTCCTAAGGGGAGGCCACCCTGTCCCTTTAGTCTTAAACACGATGAGGGCAGCGGCCACCTCCTGCACCAGCCAGCAGTGAGCACAGCAGGCCTATTGGGGAGAATACTACTTCCTTCTCTTCCCACCTTGGTGTGGCACTCCTTTCTTCCGGCCACCTAAAGCGGGAGGCCTGGAATGCTTCTTGCCTCCCAAGTCCCCTTTCCTCCTATCTCCCTGGCCCGGCGGTCCGCCTTTTCTCTTGCTCGAAGGTCCCTGCCGACCCCCTTTGTCTTGCCCTTCTGGCCCAGTTTCCTCCTCTTGGCAGCCTTTTCTTGGTCCTCCTCCCTCATCTGCTTGTTAGTGGCCTTCGTCACGTCCAGCTGAGGTTTCTTGCTGTTCATGACTCGAAGTAGCTCCAACCGGTTCTTCCATCAAATAATTCTATATTAGAAGCTGTAAGTATGATAATTAGGAAGGCCCCACCCTTCTGGAACTCCTACTTAGTGATCTTTGTCAATCAGGGTAGATCAATAGATCAATAACCAGTCTGCCAGTCGGTGAGCAGGTCCTTTCTGAGGTGGGCAGGCTGCAGCCTCCTGGTCTTCCACTCAGAAAAAGAGCCTGTCTGCTGGACATGCTGGCACTTGGGGCTGAACAGGAGGATGAGGAGTTCCTGAACAGCCTGGACTGTATAGAATGGGCCCTTGTTTCAGATAAACAAAGCATGGAAAGAAAAAAACATTCACTCATGGACCTACCTCGAACTGGGCCATGAGGAGAAGTTGACCTCAGAGGTACTGACTCCCTAGCACACAGGGATGTGGGGTTAGTACTAGCCATGAATCCTGGGCCAGCTCTTGGCAGCATGTGACCTGTGGAATCCTCAGCTTCTCTCTGGCAAGCCCTACCGAGGGCTGGTATCCTCATGGTGGTGACCCTCGGATACGATTGTACCCTTTGCTATGATTGTACTACTGAGTGTCCATAGTGACGCTGAGCTTCCACTGACCACTGGGATGGTCTCAGAGAGAGCCTCTCTGCCATCATCCTGAAGTGATAAGAGCTCCTGGGATGGGGGAGGGCATCACCCCACACTTCCCCTTTCGGCCCTTTTTAAAAATAAACGATAGATTGCAAGTTGGAAAGGCTTGGTTAGAAACTTGTAGCCACAAGTGGGAAGGGAACAGAGAAGGTGTCTGTGGTTCATCTAAGAAAGTTCTGGGAAAGACCTGTCTGCCTGAAAGTAGGAGATGCTGTCCTTCCCTCTCCACCTCATCTCTGGGGTCAAGGGGAGGAAGAGAAGCCATGGAAGGCAAGGCAGGTGGCAGATGACAGGTCTCTGGGAACAGTCCTTGCTCCAAACCTGAAGGAAAAAGAAGCTCCAGGCAGAATGCAGCACTAAAAAGGGATTAGAACCTTCCCTGGAGGCCAGGCAGACACCATGAAGGAAGGGGCCAGTGTCCAGAGACAGGCAAGGCAGGGAGCCTGGGGCCTGAACTCTCACTAGACTGTCCTTCTGCTCACCAGCCACAACCTGAGCACCTACTGTGCATTGAGCAGGGCCAGTACCAGGAAGACACACTGTGTGCTGCAGAATGGAGGTTCTGGGAGGGGCGGGCAGTGGGCTGGTGTTATGCTGGAGGCCCAAGGACCCCCTAACCCAGTGACAGTGGAAAAGATAGGAAAGGCTTGCTCGGGAAGTGACCCTCAGTGGAGAGTCAATGGAGTGGTGTGGGGTCTGGGGTGGAAAGCCAGAGGTAGTGGTACAGGCAGCAGCAGGCCTGTCCTGAGCCACAGAGGTCAGCACAGCAGAAGCCAGGCAAAGAAGAAGAGAGTATTATGGGGTAGGAGAACACCCAAGGGAGGGCAGGGCAGGCATGGCCTCATGGGGCAGCCCAAGGACCTCTACTTTATCTGCGTGATGTGGGAGCCACAGGAGGTTGTGGACAGAGGAGGCCCTGACCCAAAGCACGGTCTAGGAGAGGGGACTCCATGGCGGGAGGTCACCACAGACTGGAGAAACCAGGACAAGACCAGAGAGACTAAGATTGTGCTCACAGCACACGGACTGCCGTGCACAACAAGGGACCCAGGGAGATGCTCCCAAATCAGAAGCACCCATGGACCCTGAGCCATTCGGCCCCTCCCACATGCACCCACATGTAGCCCTGCAGCTCACGTGCACACTTTGTGTCCCTATTGTTTCCAAATGTGTATTCTAGATCTATGTTCTATGCCTGAGTCTACTAGTGAGTGATGCAATGCAGTGGACACCCACAGGAACATACACGGCTATATTCTGTAAGTATGTGTAGACTTGAGCCATGCAGCAACCCCCCACATACACCACACATGACACACAGAACACACGAACATACACACACCAATAACAACACCACCACCACATACAACACAGCACACACACCACACTCACCACCCTACCTACTACAACACAAAATGATATATATACACACACCCCACATACTCACATGTACATATACCATACCACATACCCCTCCATACCAGTCACACTTTATTCGCACACACATACACACACACATACACCCCTAATGATCCAATGCCTATATCATAAACCATGTTGATATACTTCTGACTTCGGAATGGGGAGCTTGCCACTTTGGATTTGGGTTGCAGTTCCTGCTTCCTGCTGCTTGGCTTGGTCAGCCTCTCAGGACTCGAGGACCACAAACCTGCCTGGCAGGGCTGCTCATGTAGAGCGGCCACCTGCTTCAGGGGCAGACACAGGCTATATTAGCTGTCATCACCCTAATAACAAGGTCTGATCTGGAGCCAAGCAAAGCCCACGGGGCACCTTCCCGGAACAAGGGCGTGCTCACACATTGGCACGCACACCCACACGCCCTCTATCCCGAGCAGGGTGTGTGGGAAAGTGGCAGGCCCATGTGGGAAGGAAGGACTGAAACTCTCGGGACCTGTGAGTCAGTGCAGGGATTGGACAGTTAATGGGTGTGTCCCTCTGCTCCAGAAGAATGACAAGATGGAAGCCTAGATAAAGTCTGAAAGACAGGTGGCTTAGTCAAGATTCCCCGGCTGGACTCGGAGGGACCAAACCCCAACACAGATCAATGCAAGCTAAGAAGAATTCAGTGAGTCACATCAAAGACATTTTAAAGACGGGCTGCTTCAGGCACAGCTGGATCCAGGTGTTTGAATGACTTTTGCTTCCCACATCTCCGGGAGACTGAGTTGACAGTTCCTGGATGTTAGCTGTTATGATCTGTTGTCGCCATGACGATTTCTCGTCTCTGAAGTCATAGGGAAGCCACTCTCTGTCTCCACCACACAGGCTCCCACAGGAGTTGGGTCCTAAGCTGGTGACCGCTGCCACCCTATTTCTGCAAATACCCCAGCAGGAAGGCCTCTGGGCTTGGACTGACCAGAGATTCAGGCTCAATTCTGTGGCACAATTCTGTTCTTAAATGGCATCATTTCCCCCAGGCCTCACTTGTAAAGTAAGAATGATACTTACTTCTTTGTATTTTTTCCTATGTTGTTGTCTTTTAAAAAATAAAATGAAATTGATTTTTATTAGGTAATTTGTGTGCGTACCTGTGCACAGGTGAACATGTCTGTATCATGTTTGTGGCAGTTAATGTCATGTCTTTATCCCTCGCTCTCCACATTATTTGTTTATTTGTGTTTGTGGGAGGGGGTATGTACGTGAACATGTATGTGTGAAGGGCCGTGGAGGCTAGAGGCTGCCGGACACTGCGTGTCTTCCCTTTGCTCTGGATTTTATTTTTGGAGTCAGGGTCTCACTGAACCTGGAGCTCACAGATCGGATAGAGTCACTGGCAAACGAGCCCCAGGGACCCTCTTGCCCTTGCCTAGGCAGCCCTGGGATTACAGAGGTATGCCACTGGGCTTGGCCCTTGTGTGAACCGTCTGGATTGGACTCGGGTTCTCATGCTTGTGTGGTGGGCATTCTACCCACTGAGCCACCTCTCAGCCTCCAAATGATTGTTTTTAAGACAGTTTCACCCTGTAGACAAGGTTAGCCTCAAACTGGCAATCACCTGTCTTAACCTCCTGCTTGCTGGAGGGTCCCAGGCAGGGATCCTAGACTTGTGTCCAGGCATCTGCCCATGCAGTTTGACTCTGTGATCATGAGGTAAAATTCAGGCTGTCCATGTAGGTGCCTTGAGTTGGAAGCTGGTGAGGGGTGACCTACACACTGCCTCAATTTTCCTCCCTCTGAAATGGCCTTATAGTCTTGGAACAAGGAGAGAGGTGGGCTGAAAAGAGACAAAATGACTTATAGATGACATCACATGTGTGTTGAGAGCCTACTATGTTTAGGATGTTGGGATGTGGGCTGACTTTCCACCTCTGAGAGACCTCTTTCCAGTGTCTAGTCCTGTATAAGCAGACAAGATGGCACACAGCAGTGACAGAATAGTGATTGGAGACAGGAGACATCTGGGTTGTTACTGCTCAAGGTGAGGCAGAGGGCCTGCAGGGGGGGGTCTAAATGGGGGAAATGAAGTTCAAGCTAGAAGCGCCATTGATACAAAGATCCTGAGATTGGAGTGAGCAAGGCCTCCGGATGCTGGCAGGACGGCCAGGTCCAGCCCCACCACAGGACCCGGAGTGCAGCCTTGTCCTACAATCTCCCTCCTGTCCCCCTGAAGAACCAACCCCAGGCCAGCATCGCCTTCCTGAGCCATCCCAGCTGTTGGAGGCATTGCTGTCCTGCTTCTCCTGTTTAATGACAAACAACATTTTTCATCCTCACTTAATTATGCAATGGGTGCTCATGGGACTGCGGCCATCAATCCTCTCCTCTGGTGTGGGATGGTGGGATAGTGCTGGCCTGAGGACCACCAGCCTTTGCCCTGTGCATTTGTGCCTTCATCTGTCTGTAGAGTAGGGACCGTCCATGGAGGGTCTGGAGGTGTTTGTGGCCCCCTGCCTGGTTCAGGACAGCCCTGGACTTTGTCAGGAGAATGTGGGGCCTCAGGGCAGAATTCTGTCCTTGCGTAGAGAAGAGTGAGACAGCTAACTTCTCACAGACTGTGCTTCCTTGAACCAGCCGACTGGGCTGCGAGCAGCCAGCCTCTGTGGGACTGGGTGCACTGTTCTCTTTATCCAGAGCTTCCTTCCACACCAGAGACAGAGACAGTGATGTAGCTCAGGCTGTCATTGTGTGGGACCTACACATAGTCACCCTCTGGGAGCTGGGTGTGTGTGTGTGGTGATGTTCTGGGAGGGCAATAGAGCTTCCGGTCTACTGAGAACTCTGACTCCCCTGGGTCCTTCCTACAGCCCTTCTTTCTAAGTCCCTGCCTCTCTCTCTCGAGAGATGTAGCTCTGCAGCCTGCACAGGAGCACTGAACACCTTTGCTAGGGCTGGACCTGAACCCAGGCCTGCTGGGCCGCTGGCATCTTAGATTGTAGTTCTGACCCCCAGGCATCCTGAGCTGCATCCTATAGAAGATGGATGTCATCCTGTTGCCCAGCAGGTGTGTTCGGGCAGAACCGTGGTGGGGACATTTGATATGGAGATGTCTGCTGAAGGATCTGGGAACAGCAGTGGGGAAGAGAGGTCCAAAATCAGGACCTAGGGAGCTGCAGCCTCTGAGAGGCTCTCCAGAGCTCTGTCTCCACTGAGCCACCAGGCCACCAGGCATGCGGCTAACTCCATCCTTTAGTCCTCACCTCATTGTGCACCTCCGCAAGTCCTTCCCCTCCCCCCACCCTTCTTGGACCCATGCTTCCTGTGGACGGGGCCCCTCGGAGCCAAGGCGGTGATATGCGCCCTGGTGAAGCTTCCACTACCCCTGCTGCGTTCCCCAAACCCTGCCTGGCACCTCTGCATCAGCCAGGTGCCCCCACCGGGATTTCTCAGCCCTCATACACATGGCTACTTCCATCCTGGCCCACTATAGAGATCATCCTCCGACTCCCCCACCCTGCCGCCAAGCAAAATCTGCTGCTCTCACGCACCATGCTGACACCCCACAGAGGATTCCTCCTGCACCCTGGGTTCTCACTGGCTCTCTCTAGACCTACCTCCTGATTCAAACTCAATAAGGACAAACATTCCCCAGTCTCCATGACTCCTGAGTTCTTCTGCATCAGCACTGAGACCCTGTGTTGTGCTGGCTGCTCAGTCTTTGCCATCCACGAGGGTATCCTGGGGACAATGGGCATTGCCCAACATCCTGAGCTTCCTAGATGCTTCAGGACCCTGTTGCCGGTTATATCTACAACTGTTCTTCAAGCAGACAGGCATCTCTTTGTGTTCTGGGGTGGGTTGTTGGTGTCTCCGGGTCTCATTCCCCCACTGAACCATGTAGACTCGTTTGGCTTTACTCCCATCAGGCTTTGTGGCTGCACACTTCTGCCTGCCCTAGGGCCTTTGCATGGGCTGTTTATGCTCCTCTCTGAGATGTCTTTCGTCCTGGCTCTGCCTGGGAAGGCTAGTGCTGCCTCCTCAGGAAGCCTTCCTTGATCTCAGGCTCCCATTCGACTACCGACTCCTGCCAGACTCCAGCCAAGGACGGTTTTTACCTGCCATTGTCACACAGCATCAACACTGCTGGAAGACACTAGTCACCAGGGCCACCTCTTCTGTGACTTTGGTCTTTTTATTCTCCAAATGAGAAAGCTGGGCAAGTGTTCCTTCCCTCTTAGCAGGCCTTCACCCTCCCTCATCCACCTGGGCTGGACCCTGGACCCACCAATGTGAGGAGGCAGAAGCTATCTGTGATGTCTGTGTGGAGTCCCTGAAGGCTTAGGGTCAGGCTCCCTTCCCCAACAGCTCCCTCTTTCCAAGCAACCCCTGGTGGAAGCCACTGTGTCCCCTCCATACACACTGCTCCCTCTGTCCCCACCCCCTGCCTCCCACCATGGATGGCTCTGTCAGGATTCCCTCTCCCTGTCCCAGCCAGGACTGTAAGGATTTCCAAAGCTTGC
This sequence comes from Sigmodon hispidus, assembly GCA_004025045.1. NCBI lineage: Eukaryota > Metazoa > Chordata > Mammalia > Rodentia > Cricetidae > Sigmodon > Sigmodon hispidus. The sequence goes on along the minus strand of PVIH01006164.1, from coordinate 47,899 downwards.
ATTCACCTGGAATGTAACTGTCAGTCATGCCCCTGGGTGTGCCGATGCAAACATGGGCCCACCCACCCACCCCACCCACCCACCCCACCCACCCTTTAAAGGAAGGGCTCACACGAGTGCCCGCCCCTGCGCTCCCCTCTCTCTGCTCCTCCCGTCCCTATCTCTGTTCCCTGCTGTAATAAACTCTAGTGTGGTACTCCGCTGTTGAGATTCCATTCACGCGCCACGTGCAAAAAACTAACAAGGACCACACCTGTCGTAACAGCACCCTTCACCCTACCTTGTGTTATTCTCCCATGATTCCTTGCCCAGCAGTGGCCCGAGTCTTCGAGGCCAGATTCTTTTTCTGTTATCTTGGCCGTACATGCTGCTGTGGTGACCAAGGGGAAAGAAGGGGACGAGCTGACTTCTGTCTCAGCTTGAAGCTGCAAAGAATCAGCTCAGGGCTGAGAAATGGCTGAAGGCAGAGCATTGCTGCCCCACCTCCTAAGTGGGAAAAACCTCATCTCAGACTAACAATACAGAGACTCACTAGTCACGCACAGAAACCAGCAGCAGGCCGAGCTCCTGGCCCCTCCGCTCCCCTTCTGTGTGGGCAGCTCTTCTCAGTCTGGGATGGTTTGTATTTTTTTTTTTTTCCTCTCCCTGGCTTCCACTGTATTTCACTGAGCACAGCAAAGGCCTCTGTGACGAGACTGGGGCCTGGCTGTGAGTGTGCAAATACACTTTCTAAGTCCCAAACACTGGCAGAGCTGGAGGGAACATTTAGAAAGTCAGCTAGGCCATGGAGCAGGACTGCAGTGTTGCCCCAAAAGGAGAGCTGTGTGGAAGCAGTGTGGGTCACCCCCCAAACAGGAACGGTCACCAGGAGGAGAAGGCGCTGAGAAGGTCAACACTCGTATTTCCCGGCCTCCTCATCAGGCTAAAGGGGAGGATTTTCTGAGCAAAAAGCAGCCCAGGGGATGTGGGCCAAAGCCTGAGTTTCCCCAGAACTTCGAATTGAGGGCAGGATGGTGCAGATCTCCACAGGCGGAGTCGCTCAGCCATAGAAGACTTTGCCAACAGTCCTTCAGTGTTTGCTTTTCTGATTGTGGTGACAATGGTATGTTCATTGTTAAACCACCTCCAATAACTCAGAAAAGCATTTAAAACAGTGGCCCCAGCCCAGAGTGGTTTTGTCCCAGGAGGAGCATGTGGCAGTGTCTGGGGACATTTGGGGTTATGCTGGGGGCAGGGTGTCTCTGGCATCTAGTGGGTAAAAAGACCCAGACTCCGCACCATTCTCCAAGGCTTAAAGTGATCCAATCAACCCTTGTCTGTGGTGCCTAAGTGTAAGCAAGGGGATTTAAAGATGTGAACACACCATCCAGAGGCACATACCTGTCACTGTAGCACTTGGGAAACTGAGGCAGGAAGATTGTCATGAAGGCAACACATCAAGCCTGAAAACCTAAATTCCATCCGCAGTCTCTCGTGTTCTCAGGGGTTAGGAGGACCTGTTGCTCTTATAGAGGGCCTGGGTTCGAGTCCCAGCCCCCACAGGGTGGCTCACACTCTGACCAAAAGTAACTTAAGGGAGGGAGAGAGGGGCTTATTGGGCTTTCACTTCCAAGTCACAGTCCCTCACTGAGGGAAGTCAGGACAGGAACCTGAAACAGAAACCAATGGAGGAAACCCTTCCTGGGTCACTCTCAGGCTCAGGCTTTCTTTCCCAACCCAGGAGCATCTGCCCAGGGAATGGTGGCACCTGCGGTGGGCAGGGCCAATCGCACAACCCCACTACCCTAAGCCCTGCAGATGTGCACACAAGCTTCCCCTCTCAGATGAGTCTAGACTGTGTCCATGTGCCGTTTAAAGATAACTGGGGCACCACCAGAAGGGGGAAGAAACATCTACTCTCAGAGATGTGCCATGGCACGACACATTCGTGTACCTACACACTAATAAAAAAAGCTTTTAATACCCAGTCCTTCTACCCTCCGCACTGCTGTCAGTCTTCTGCATGTCCACGTTGGAGCCTATCTGCGCAACCTGCACACATGACTTGAGACACCATGGGTGGGATCTCTAATGACATTTTATTATTTCTTTATTATTTCTCTTTTGACCATGGTGCTGGGGACCGAACTCAGACCTCTTCCTTCTTCAGGCAAACATTTGACCACTGAGCTACAGCCCAACCATTATTTTATTTATTTATTTATTTATTGGTTTTTCAAGACAGAGTTTCTCTGTGTAACAACCCTGGCTGTCCTAGAACTGACTTTGTAGACTAGGCTGGCTTGGAACTCGAAAGCCTACCTTTGCTTCCCGAGTGCTGGGATTAAAGGTATGCAGCACCACCCAGCTTCAGATACTACTTTAAATTATTATTTTTATCACAGTATGACTTTGGTGGCTTTGTTTTAGAGACAGGATCTCACTGAGTAGCCCAGGCCGTCCTTGAACTTACGAGGACTTCTTGTCTCCGCCTCCCCAGTGCCCGCCTGGTCAGATGTTTGCTGCCATGCTGGTTTACTACACTCTGATCTTTCATCTGTGATACCTGTGTTTACTTACTGAGCTCCATAATTTAGTATCTCAGACCCTTGGTGCTTTACTTCCATGCACAAAGCTGTAACAACAGCTCTTGCCCTTAGAGGGTCTGTGGATTGTTGTATTATTGAGCTGAATGCCCTAAATGCCCCCAACATTTCCATGACACTTTAGAACTTCTGGTCTTTGACTGTCATGTGTGAGGTCATTCTGCCCCAAGGGACTCTGTGTGGTCCCTAAGCAAAGAATGGGAGACCTCCTTTCTCTCAGCCCTGAGCTTGCCAATCTGTATATGTGCCAATCTGATGGGTGGGAGATGACATCATTGTAGCTTTTATTTGCATTTCCTTGTCTTCATAGGTTCGCTGCCTTCACTAGTTTTTCCTTGGTGACTAGTTGGTTTTAAGTTTATCTAGTCTTATTGCATTGCAAGAACTCTTTGTATATTAAGGATATGAGTCCTTTCTGAGAGTTCCACACTTCACTAATTTAACTTCCTCTCTATCTTCCTCGATTTAGAAGAGCATGCCTGAAGTTCCCTGGAGCGTTTCACTAATGCACATTGGCAAATAGCTCTGTAACCAGCCTGCTAACAGCACCTCAGTTCCGTCCCGTACCTCAGCCTCTGCCCACCGCGTGCCATTAACCCCTGTTCTTTTGCTGCTTCCCAGCAGATGGCTTTCCCTGGCTGGGAGTGAGTTTCATTTCCACCTTCCCGTTGGCCCTGTGCCCTGAGACTGTTTACATAAGAAACGGTTTGATTATACTGTGCAGCCCATGGCGGTCTTTCTTAGAAGAGGGGGGCCCAGGAACGTATAATCAAAGCCATTAACTGCACACAAAGCCTCACAGCCCACTCTGGGTTTCCCACCATCCCTAATGACAGTTTTCCAGGGAAAAATAAAAGCAGGGTTATGGCCTCCTACTACAAACGTGTTAAGGAACAGGCTTTTAAAGGGGACTGTGGCTTCAACCTCTTCACCCTACAGCCCTAGCCCTGGAGTTCACGGGTTTGGGGAAAAGTCTTCAGTAGCAGATCTCTTGAAAAAGTACCACCTTTGAGGTCTACAGAGAGTGTTCAACCATGGGGACCAGAAGCCCCCACTGAAAGTTTTCTTTCCAAAGAACTGAAGATCCATAGTTTCTCTCACAGAGCCATTCCGTCTTGAGGTGTTTTTCCTGTTCCCATTCTAGGACGGCATGGATGCTCTCCTGGTCTCAAGGTGGCTGCTTACTCTGCAAGCATCCCAGACAATAATCCACAGAGATGAGAATGACTGTTCCTTCTCATGTGTCTCCTTCTATGATTCCTAATCAGTCATCTCTGGGAAAGAAAACTGCCTTACATTGTTTTATGCCTACAGTAACTTGCTTGGGGGTGAAGGAAAAAAGGGACCATTTCTCTGAGCACAGGGGCAGTTACCCACTTAACAAAACAGATTCCTGCTAGGAAAGAAGGTGTGGGCAGGGCAAGTCGTGGGCACAAGCCCTGGCGACTGTGGGGGGCATGAGGCCAGACGGGAACTCCAGCCGCCACAGTCCATATGGTCTTCATATGGGAAGACCACTGCTGTCATAGGCCAGAGAATCCCTTAGCGCATCAGACTCTGAATCCAAGCTCCAGGCTTCTTGTGGATAGCCCACGGGAACCTCACATTCAGCAGCCCTGAAGATCACACCCACTCCATCTGTCACATAACTTACCTAGGTCAACAGCTGGTAGCTCTGGAACCTTCCTTCTGTCTCTATCCTCTGGGCCTGCATCCCCACCTCCTCCGCCACTTTGCCCAGAACTTGGTGACCTCTCCACTGCCTGCCCTCCTGTGGCCTGTGTCTTGGCCTTCCTGCTTCATCCATCTCCTTGCTCAGGGAAGATCCTGTGCTCCCCCTCACCCCCAAGTTACACTCCACAGCTCCAGTCTCTGCCTCTGAATTGGTTTGTGTGAGCGCACAGCTCGGCCTGCCTTGCCCAGGACCCTGCCCGGCTCAGGTGAGAGTCTTCAGGGCTGGGGGTGGGAGGGGGTTGTTTTGTTATTGTTGCTTTAGTCTTATTGAATAATGAATAAATGCAGGCTGGGCATGTGGTTCATTTGCCTGATGTGCATTAAGTCCTGGTTTGACTCTCAGCACCCCATAAACCAGCCATGGTGGTGCACCCCTGAAATCCCAGGAGAATCAGAAGTTTGGGACCAGCCTGACTACACAGCCAGCAAAGGGGGTGGGGGTGGGGTGAGGGCTGGGTGGAGAATCTGCGCCCTGCTCTGTAGTCTGAATAGTCTTTCCAAGAGACAAACCTAACCACTGCACTCTCCTGCCCACAGACTCTGTGGCTTCTTTTACCCTCAAGGCTAAGTCCGAGGGTCCAGGGGTATAAGTGGCTTGCCCAGGCCATTGGAGGACCTGGTGCTCATTCTGTCAGAGCTTGCCTATCCTTGATCACTACATTCTGTGCCCCTGCCCCTCTTGGATGCCCCCAGAGCCTCAGATTCCACCTGTTCCTGCACTTGGCTATGCTCTGTGCCTCTCCTGGAGACCCAGCTTCTGTCTGTCCATCTGCTCTGCCAACCTCTATTCAGCCTCCTCACAGGTTCAAAATGGCTGCTGCGGCCCTCTGTCACCCCTTCATTCCAGTCCGTGGGAACTGAGAGTCACTTTTATTTGCTGAAGGGCTGTGGAGAAGCAGAGGGCAGGCCACAGAGGAGTTCCACATGTGTGTCCTTGGTGCCTCTGTCACCTCACACCTAAGTCTCAGGCTCACCGAGGTGCAGGTGGCCACGGCAGCCTAGTTCATTCATCAGGCCAGCAGTGCCTCAACGCTGAGGGGACTGTCAGCACACTGTGACAGGGTGCTCCAGGAACTCACTCAGGGTCGGGGCAGAGTCCTCAGAGGCCCCAGCTGCCTGGCCCAAACTTCCTGCCCTGCCCAGGGTTGTATAGCCTGGACCCTGAGGAAGGCACCTTTGCTCTGCTGAGGGCCCTGAGCTGGGTCCCCTACCCTACCACTTCACTTCTGGCCTACACAAGGCTTTGTTCCAGCTCATTTCTCCCTAGGCTCTTCACCCAAAAGGCTGTAGTGAGGCAGCAGGATTTGTCTGTTTCTCCCTCCACTGGATTCAGAGCCCAGCATGGGCAGGAGAGACAGGGTCACAGTGAAGGCTCCTTCCCCATGTTGGCTACACTCACCCTTTACCCTCCTGACTCAGTGCCCAGGCAGAACCATCACTCCCATTTTACAGCTGGGAAAATTGAGGCTCAGAGAGATGAGACCATTCTAAGTTCATGCTAAAAGATGTGATGGGGGACAGGATTTGGATTCAAGGCTAGATTTCAGAATGAGGGAAATACTAGACTGCAAGGAAAAGGTATGATCTTGACTTTGGCCAAGGAAGCTTGGGTGCCCATATCTGTCAATCAGAGCCCCTGGGCCTGGGTGACTTTGTTTCACAGGCATCTGTGGTCATTGTAATCAGGGAGGGGACTGCCCCTAGAGCCTGGCACAGAAAGGCCCCTGGGTGCCCGCAGCCCCTCGAAATGAGGGACTAGACAGTGATGACTAATTATGAGATAAAAGTTAGGTTCTGGTGAAGCTGAGGTTTTGGGATTTCTGTTGAAATCTAAAAAGGACAATAAGGCCAGGAAAAAACAAACAAACAACTCAGGGAACACAGTGGGCGCATCATTTTAAAAGGGACACAAGAGATCAAAGCCACACATAGCCAAGGAGGAAATAGGATTATACTGGATCGGTGTGTGTCAGGAAGAGAAGGCGCTTGGGCTCCCATGAGAGGCCACCCTTGCTTTGTAGAAAAGCACCAGGCCGTGGAGGGGACTTCGAGAGAGGTTCATGGACTGTGATGTGAACAGTCAAGATTCTGGCAGATAAAATAAAAAGTAACGGGAGGAGGAGACAAAAGGCTGTCACAGCCGGGCATAGTCCGCAGTGATGTGAGTTGACCTGGTAATATGGCCTGGCTCCAGATGCCTGTCATGGAGTGAAGACTGAAAACCAGCTGCAGACCCAGGTGATATGGCAGGAACAAGCCCCAGGCAGACACCAGTACAGAACCCTGATTTTAAAACTGCCACCTTCCCAGGATCCCCTAGCCATGAGGACGCCATGTGTGGTAATCAGTACGATGACAGCAGAAAGTCCCCCGGGTGGGGCTCTGCTGGGGATGTCACTCTGAACACCAGTCTGCTGAGTAACCCTGCCAGGAGAGGCACACATACCAAGCAGAGAAGCCGTCCTCCAGGCAAGCTTGAAAGTGACATACCCAAGTGGGTCATTGGTGACAGCCCTGAGTATGTCCACCAGCTGGGACCTGTCTCCACACATACACAGGCCTCTCAGACCCCAGAGTGACGAGTGCATGTTTGTACAAGCCTCTGGGGGCCAGTCTTTTTCCTTGCAGCCAAACATTGTCCCTGCCATGTGGTAAGCACATGCTCCTGTGTCCCTGGCCCTCCAGGACAGAATTGCATCCAAGTACTGCCTATACAGTTAAAGGCTTTAAAAAAATTTTTTTTAAAGATATATTTGTTATTTTTGTACCCATTGACTAGCCCCTGTCCCCTCTGACCCAAGACCACATGCCAAAGGGTACCCAGAAGTCACCCAGCCAGCTGTGAAAGCGCCAGGTAGTAGACTCGGAGGGAAGGCTCCACCCCCCAGAAGAGAGGCCTTGAACCTGGAAGGGAGGCTATGGTCTGTGCAATTAGCCTTATGAAGCAGCAGCTAACCCTGCCCTCTAGCATGGACATGCAATTGCCCCCCCCAGTGGGGGGGTGGCCTGGCCACTGTCCCTGTTGTCTGTTCTCTTCCCAGAAGTGGGAGGCCGGCTCCCTTTATCTCCAGGCCAAAGTCCCCCCCCACCCCCAGGGAAGAGGAGGGATGTCACCTGTCATCATGGGGCTGGTGAGTCACCTCCTGATGGCTGGGGGCCATAGCCTGCCTGACCAATGCCTCCTGCCTCCCAGCTCCGGGGTGAGGGCTATGTGAGTCTTGCCCTGAAGATGGACAGTGACCGCCTATCATCCCCAGAGTGCTGACCTGCACCCTGGCCACAGAGGTGAAGGATTTTGGCTTTCATGTATTTATCTAGTGACTTAAGATAGCCATAGCCCCTATCACATATTTAATGCACATATTCTGCTCTTGCTGACCAGGGACAGAGCACTGTGTGTGCCATGAGGGGCATGGGAGGCCATTTTGCTCCAGGAAGTCAACAGGACCAAACTAAAAACCAGCATGATAGTGGGAGCATCTGCTTGTGTTCTCTGTATTGTTTAGGGGGCTATTTGGTGAGGGGACAAGCAATGGATGCCCTGGAAATGTAAAGGGGGTTCCAAATAGCCTCTGGGTGCAGTCACCAAGGATGAAGACTGGCCAGTATGGAGAAGAGTTTGTGCAGAGAGCTAGAATGTGCAAAGGCCCTGAGGCTGCAGGAAGCTGACCTGGGAACAGGGTCACATAGTGCAGCTAATCCTCCCTCACTTGTGACTGCTGCCTCCATTCTACGGGGGAGAAAGTAACACTCTGAAGGGCTAAGTGACCCATCCAAGCCATCCAGTTTGTGTGCAGTATCTGAGGGCTGAGTGCAGGGTCCTGTTCTGGGCCTTGGCTTGTTGATGGCAGGGGATCCTGTAGTCACCAGGCCAGGGTGGAGGGGAAGGGGGTGGCCCCAAGAGCGGGCAGTGAGGGCGCGTAGCAGAAGATGCTACAATGCAAGGACATTGGAATTAGATGGGCTTTTCCTGGTGATTCAACTTGTCCTCTGTGTGCCTCAGTTTCCCCAGTTGTGGAAGAAGAGGATACAACAGGATGATTAGAGGCCTGAACTGGTTAGTCTGTGGAAAGTTCTAGGGACTCAACATGTGACTACTATGTGTAGGCTGTAATTCCTGCTTGGATGCTCCAAGTTGGGGGTCTGCCTGTGTGTACACTGTCCTTAGGGTCCTGGGGTCCCTTGGCTGCTGTGTCTATCTATCCTGGGGTATCTCACTCATCTGTCCTGAGCTGACAGTTCCTCAGCCCATATGGGGACAGTGGTACCTGCCTTAAAGACCCCAAATGACCCCAATGGGGTCTGTTACGGGTTCCCAGCAGGTCCTTAGTGAGCCAGGGAGTCACTGTAGTCCAGAGCTCGGAAGCCATGGGAAGGTGAGAGACACACATGGAGCCTCATTACCAGCGTTCCATGTTGTTCCAGCAAGGGACAAAGGGACTGAGTATATGTCCAAGAACCTCACAGGCCTGTGCAGTTGACAGTGGGATTCCTGATGATGTTACACCGACCTGTGCTGTGTGGTCAGCTGGGATTGATTGGGGGCTTCATCTTAGGAAACCTCTCTGCTTGGATCTCATAGTTTATCAGAACAAACCCACATAGTTTGTTTTATTTTTTTTAAACTTTATTTATTTATTTATTATTTATTTATTTGCCTTGGTGTTTGCCTGGAACTGGAACTACAGACAGTTGTTAGCTGCCATGTGGGTGCTGGGAATCGAACCTGGGTCCTCTGGAAGAGCAGACGGTGCTCTTAACCGCTGAGCCATCTCTCCAGCCTCAGTTTGTTTTATTTATTAAGTTCAACTTTAGTCTTCTGTTGTGCTTTCTCTTTGTTATTTTAGACAGGGCTCACCCTGTATCCCAGGCTAGCCCTGATCTCTTGATCTTCTTGATTTGGGATTACAGGCATGAGTCATCACGCCCTGCTTTTCTACTTTTCTTAAAAAAACAAAAAGCTTGGGGCTGGAGAGATGCTCAGTGTTTAAGATCGCTGTTCTTTGCAGAGGAGCTGGGTTCCAGTCCCAGCACCCACAAGGTGACTCACAACCATCTGTAACCCCTTTCCTGGAGATCCAATGTCTCTTCCGACCTCTGAACGCTGCATGCCTGTTATGCACAGACGTACATGCAAGCATAACACCCAGACACGGGAAGTAAAAATAAACAAACTAGCTGAGCAGTGGTGGTCCACATCTTTAATTCCATCACTCAGGAGGCAGAAGCAGGCAGATCCCTGACTTTTGAAGACAGCCTGGTCTATAGAGCGAATTCCAAGACAGTCAGGAATACAGAGACACCCTGTCTTGGGTGTCAGGGGAAGAGAAATAAAATCTAAAAAAAATTTTTTTAAGAAAATGTTTTTAATTGATATCACACAGACCCCTTTCCACCTGTGTTGATGCCTGAGAGGTCCAGAGTCTAGTTCGGTGTCTTTCTTGCCTTGGTACCTAAAGCCCAAGGAACATTGTAGACAGACCCTGGCCCAAGATGGAGCCAGCTCTGCCTTTCCATTCCAGCTGTCCCAGTGTCACTTCCGTCAGATGAGACTGAGGCAGCGTTGCTCTGTTGTCCTCTGACCCAGCACAAATGGAAGTCTAGGGGGCTTTGAATATTAGGGCTCACAGAGACAAGACGAATGAACCCCTCAAGCAAATACCAGGAGACAAGCCAAAACAGAGGGTAGCCTGAGGGCAGGAGTCTGGGGCCCTGGGGACTCTGACCCAGTCTCACTTGTCACACGGGATGATGGCTGTTCTAAGGACTAAGTGACAGCATTTGGCACGCCATTTGGCATGCACAGAATACCACAGGTCCAGGTCCAGTGTTCTTAGTCTTCAGAAATGCTATGGTCCCCCTGATGGTCAAAAAGGAAAGTGCTCCAGGATCCCCTTTGAAAACCTTCTCCTCTCAGGCAGTGCACTCTCCAGGTGGATGAGAGCACTGAGCCACCTTTCCCTTTGGCTCCCTGTGGTAGGGACAGATTGCTTCCTTCCTTTCTGTGAGGTGCCAGGCAGGCCCTAAGCTGGCTGATGTCAGCAAGGCTGCCGCCCACGATGGGAGGAAGTGGGTAGGTGCTCAGGACAGCGCCAGCAGACATGCCCTGAGGCAGCCCAGTCAAGGATGACGTGGGTATCATGCACCGCTGTGATGAGCTGGGTCGAGTGCAGAGGTCAGCTTAGTGATGGGCCAGGGTCAGGGTGGGTGCTGATGAGGTCTCTGTTCCTGATGCTCAGGGTCTCTCATATGGGCAGTATCCTTCAGAAGATGGGCAGACATCTCAGGAGGTATGACTGGGGAGCATGGAGGACGTGTTATCTCTGTGTGTGTGTATGTGCATACATTCAGGCAAGGGCACAGTGCAGATTGTTGAGTGTGCCAACATGTTTGGGCATGAGGTCTTATTTGCTGGGGCGTGTTCAGGAGAAGCTGGGTGTGTTTGTTTAATTGTGTGTGAATGCGAGTCCAGGTCTGGAGCTCTGGGAGGGATCAGGAGTGTGTGAGGATGGTGTATGTGTCCCTGCCTGTGACACTGCATGTGAAGCCACTCCTGAATAGGTATAACCTGTACAGCAGCCATGTGATTATACTGAAGAGCACCCCATTTAGAAAGGCCCAGGAAGTGGGAGGAGCCAACACCCTAGGGGGGCACAGGTGACAGATGTGGACACCTGGCTGCCCCAGCAGGTTGGTAACCCTGTTTCTGTTCTGCCATCAGCTTCTAAGAAGACTCAATCCTAGAGCGGCTGAGGCTTTATTCAGTCAGTGATAACAGCAATATTTACCCGTACATTCATTTACTCTTTCGCTCATTTATTTTTCACTCATTTGTTCACTTTTCTGCTTGCTCACGCATTATAATGCATCCACTTTATTCATTCACTCAGCCGCTCCTCCGTGCATTCATTCATTCTCATTCACCCAGTGCACCTGCTCCTTCTCCCATTCACACACAACCATTCACGTACGCTTCCACCCGCCAACCTATTCTTTCACTCACTCACCCATTCACCAGGACTTCTAAGCATCCTTATATTCTCAACTGTCCTCGGTGCCGGGCTTGCAGCCCAGAAAGAGATTGTTAGAAGTCCCTCTATGGAGATGAGATGGCAGCCCAGTTACGCAGATACCAGGGCTCGCGAAGGATCTCCTTCATCCCTCTCCAGAAGAGGAAAAGAGGAAACACAAGAAAAAGTGCCTGGTGCAGAGCCCCAATTCCTACTTCATGGATATGAAATGCCCAGGATGCTGTAATATCACCATGGTCTTTAGTCATGAACAAACGGTAGTCTTGTGTGTGGGCTGTTCCACTGTCCTCTGTTAGTCTACAGGCAGAAAACCACGGCTGACAGAAGGATGCTCCTTCAGGGGGAAGCAGCACTGAGGAGAAGCACCTGATTCAGGATGGGTGGGAACCATCCTAATAAACACATTTTGGATATATATATATATATATATATGTATGTATATACCCTCTGATAGGATGCTCCCGTGCCACAGAGCCTGTGTGGGACGCTAGTATTTATTTGCACCAGACTTTCTGGTGGAAAATGCTGCAGAAAAAGGTAAAGAGCTGGGCACACCAGGTAGGCCTTTGTTCTCAGGAAGATTGGCCAGCCATGGTTTTAATGTGAAACTGACATTTGAGCAAACACTGAAGACATTAGGGAGTATACATTAGTGTCTACCAGGGAAAAAGCGTTCTAGGCAAAGCAAGATCCTATGGTGAGCCCAGGTTTGGCAGAAAAAAGCCAGACCAGTGTAGAAGATAAAGCAAATGATGGGGTTGGAAAGACCATGAAAATAAGGAGTCGAAGATCCATAGTAACTGGAGTGCATGAGGGTGAGGTAGGAGGCTCGGGGGGTGTCCTCTTCAGTCCACCTGCTAATCAAAGGGATTTTGCGTCACCCTGCAGCTGTGTCCCAGCCATCAGCCAAGAGTCTGGCTTCTTGGCCACTGTCAACGCAGCCTCAGCAGAGCCAGGCTGGCTGGGGAGCTTCTTGGCCTTTGGGGACCCTTCAGGTCCCCCAGTCCTGAAGGGGTTGGAGGTGGTGGATGCCACCCCAGTGAAGGGACTGTCACTGCCCAAGCTTCACGGGCTGTGTGTGCAGGCCCAGACGACAGCACGGTCTCTCCCTCCTCCCTTTTATGAGCTGTGAAGGAGGCTTGTCGGCTTGCACAATCCCCCTTAATTGTCGTTTCCGCTCAGTTATGTCACGGATCGGCCGCTCACGTTATTAAACTTCCCGGCCTTATCGTCTGGAGCAGCGCCAGCTCCGGCCTGACCTAGTTTCCCACCCAGTTTCAAAATGCTCCCTCAGCCTTCGGGACTTTTCCTAAGGAGAGGGCTCGGCCCCAGTTCCTCGCTAAAAATAAACTAGACCAAGGAGGGGGGCCGCCATGGAAGGCCCGAGGCCCGAGTGAATGGCCCTGGGGTGATGGCTGGGCCTTCCCTGCCTAGAAGCCCCCTGAGGAAGGAAGCCTGTCCTGTCCTGGGGACCCAGAGTTCCCACATGACAGGCTGTGACCTAAGTTAAGGCAACCCAGCTCCTTCCTTTGTTGCTGGTGGACACACAGCCTGGCTTTGGAGAAGGGAAACCCAGGTTGGAAGTGAAGCTTGCCTCTGCCTCTGACCACTCATTCATCCATTCATTCATTCATCCCACTGACTTTGCCCAGTGCTAGGTGCTGACATTTGTTCCTATCCTTTTGGATATCTGGTGGCAAAAAGATTTTGCAATGAGAGCAGTGAATAAAAATCGAACCCTGTGGCAGGGACCCTGTGGCAGGGGTGTTGAACTGAAACATCACACCTGAGTTCTGGTGCGAAGAACGAGAGTCTGGGTACATCACAGGAGGTTGCCAATGGCAGCAGTAGGGAGATGCTGACTCTCTGACTTGCTGCTGACAAGCTGGGCCCTGAATCTTCTTGCTCTTCACTCAGGCACCTCAGTTGCTGGGCCTCGTCTTGGGCCTCTTGGAAAGCAAAAGAATTGGAGTGCTGAGCAACGTGCAAAGGTCCTGAGGTAGAAGTGTTGGGATGGAGAGGCGGGAAGGGTTGGGGATAGGCCAGATCCTCCCTCCACTAGCTCTTTGTTCTTCTTGTGAGAAGTGGGGGGATGACTCCAACCTCTGGCCAGATGGAGACACTGGCTCTGTGCCCCAGGACACATGGCTGCTGCCAGAGGCTGGGCCTCAGCCCACAGTTTTCCAGAAATGACGCCTCCTGGCCAAGCAGGCCTGGGCAGCGGAGGCGGAAGTTTTTCTTCTGCTTGTTCTGTGCGTGAGGCTGTTTATCTAACTTGGCCAGAGCCTGGGTGCTGGCCCTGCAAACACTCTCTCAGTTATGACACAAACAGAGCGGGTTCACAGAAGAAATATTTGAAAAATGCAAATTGGCAAAAAAAATTATTTTTTAAAAAAAGCATGCAGTGGTGGAGTGGGGGAGGGACGGGATCTAAATAAACTAGGGCTGTCACCTGAATTCTGTGACACAGCAGCATACCAGTCACAGGCAGAGACCCCAGAACAGGCCCCTTCCCATGGTTTCAGCTAAATGATGCTTCTATTCCTCAGTCACTGAAGGCTGAGGCCAGTCTCTGTGACCAACCTGGTACAACCAAGATGAAATATTAGCTGAAAAAGCAAAACACACACCAGAGATGAGAAGTGTGGCTGTGTGTGTGCGTGTGTGGTTGTGCTTGAGTGTGCCTGGGTGTTGTGGGATATTTGTACACTGTGTGAAGATGTATTGCTGTGATTGATTTAATAAAAAGCCAGATAGCCAATAGCTAGGCAGGAGGTGTAGGCAGGACTTCCAGGCAGAGAGAGAGGAACTAGAGAAGATGAATTTGGGCATGGAAGAGTGCCAGGAGATGCCAGGAGAGGTGGGAGGAGAGAACACACAAAACGGGAGAGGGGCAATTAACACGGGTTAATTTTTAAAAGCCAGTGGGACAAGCCTAAGTTAAGGCCGAGCTTTTATAATTAATAAATCTCTGTCATTATTTGTGGGCTGGTAGCCCAAAGGGAAGTCCCATTACACCTGAGTGTGCCTGGGTGTGTCCCTGTGACATTGGCTTCCAGGGGCTCATATATTTGAATACTTAAGCCCCTGTTGGTGGAACTGTTTGAGAAGGATTAGGAGGTGTGGCCTTGTTGGAGGAGGTGTGTCACTAAAGGTTTCAAAAGGCTCACACCATTCCTTGTTTCCAGATCAAGATGTGAGCTCTCTCTCTCTCTCTCTCTCTCTCTCTCTCTCTCTCTCTCTCTCTCTCTCTCTGTCTCTCTCTCTCTCTCTCTCTTGGCTCTTCCTGCTTCTATGCTCTAACAGATGGACTTTAACCCTCTGAAACCACATAAAGTCCCAAATAAATTGTTTTTTCTCTAAGTTGCTTTGCTCATGACCATCTCTTTACAGCATTAGAAAAGTAATAGATGTTGGTGCCAGGAGAGGGCTATTGCTAAGACAGGCCTGACCATGTTGTTTTGGGGCGAAATGTGAAAGACTTGGGGACTTTGGACTAGGAATGTGGTTAAATGCTGTAAGCAGAGCTTAATGGGCCATACTAGTAGCAATTTGGAAGGGAATAGTTCTGAGAGCAATGTGGGGTGTGGAGACCATTCTTATTACATTTTGGCAAAGATTGTGGTTGTTTCCTGCCCTTGTCCTAAGAGTCTGCCTGAGGCTAAAGTAATGAACTAATTTATAAGTTGCCTTGGTCGTGGTGCTTTGCTGCGGTAATAGGAAAGTCACTGAGACAATGGCTCATGTGGGTACACATGTGCTTGTGTTCCTGGAGGGGAGAAAACTGCCACAGACGTCTGTGGGAAGACCCTGGCCTGGCAACATACGGTGGGCTGGCAGGACGGGTAGAGGTGGCTGCTGAACCTTCTCTGTGTCCCCAAGCACTCGGGACACGCTCCGGCTCTCTTCTTTCTGAAATTGCTTCCATCCCCGTCTGTCTGGAAAGCTGGCAATGCCCTCCTTGGGCTCAGTGACTTTCAAAGAGATACCTGCTCGGTGATTACAGGAGAGAACCCACTTCACTCAGACACCTGCTTCCTCTCGTTCTATGATGTGGACACCGAGTGGCATCTCAGATAGAATGGGCTAGCTGAGCTTAATGTGAAATTTTTGAAAAGTTTTGATTTTTGAATAATCTTTATCACCCCCCCATCCCCCAATGGAGAAATAGAGAATCTCATCACAGAGCTCTGGGTCCCTACTTCCTCCTTGAAACTTCCAGAAAACAAAATGCTTAAGAACTCTGTGAGTCAGGAACTCCTCACAGAGAACAAAAGCAGACCCAGCCCTGAGCCCTTGGCCAGGCCCCCACACCTGGCTAAAACAGCTTGGCTCTCTTAAGACAGTTCACAAAACAGAAGAAGAGGAAGCTCTGCACGGCCCCTCAAGCCCAAGCCTGGCTGACTGAGTTTCTAGAAGTTGGCACAGCTCAGGGCTCCATTGTCCTAGGAAACTGTTAAATCCGAGACTGGAAATCTTGACTCAGAATGTCTTTGTCATAAAGAAAAGGGTATCTCTGTCTGGAATCCTCAGGTGTCAACTGTGGGGGAACCAGATCCTGGCTGCCAGCATGGGTGTTACTGCCCCCAGCTCCAGGAACAGGTCCATGACGCAGCCAGGAGAGCAGATGTCCTAGCCACTCACTCAGTTGGCCCCGCCATGGCATCTTCTGCGCCTGCCTTCGCTCTGTGTACCCTGCGGTCCCTGGAGTCTTGGCCCTCACTAATCTTTCTCACCATTTGGTTTCAGATCACCTTTGCCATGTCCCCAGTATTTAGCTGCCACTTGGCCGGTTAGCACTCAGACCTGCATGTCCTACCCTACCTGGTCTGCTGAGGCCAGCTGCCAATCAGATACACCCGGGGTTCATCTGGAATCACGAATCTGTCTCCTACTCTGATCCCCAAGCCCTCAGCCTCAGCCCTCCTCTTGTGTCCCCAGGGATGAGCATGCTCACCTAAGGGGCTGCCCTGTCCAATTACCAGATATCACCAAGTGTCCTGGTCTTTACGGTTCCCTCATTAGTAATGACCTTGGCTAAGCACTGTCCATGAGCCAAACCCAGGGCCCAAGCATTACATATCCATTTCCAGAATCACCCTCAGGAGGACATTGCACCAAGACTGCATACCTTGCCCACAGTGTGTGACACCTCTCAGAAGCTTCAGTGACTGTCACGAAGCTGGTTGATGTCCTAATTCCCAAGTCTGAGATACTTTACGGTTCTCATTGCCCTGAGCCTGGTGATGCACCCTAAGCAGACAGCCTCACGGAGCCTCTATTCATCACCACACAGGAAGACTTGGCTATGTCATGCCGTGTGCAAGGCAGCACCTGGGCACAGAGAAACCTGAGTCCCTGGGAACTGAGTACAAAGGCAATAAACAAATATTGGAAGTGGTGGAAGGACGTGCTTGAGAGAAACAAAGTGAACTGAGCCTGGGCCGTCGTACAGGGCCACCGTATCATTTGAAAATCAGAATCGGTCTCTGGTTAGAAGGGACTCTGTGATGGGGATGATGCAGGAGAATCGTTCACTGAGGACCCGAATTTGAATCCCAAGAACCTAAATAGAAGTGGGCACAGTGGTGCACCCCTGTAATCCCAACATTTCTACAGAAAGATGGGAAGCAGAGACAGGAGACCCCTCCCCAAACTTTCGAGCCTGTTAGCCTGGAGAACGACAAAAGACCATGTCTCAAATGAGATCGAAGGTGTCCCCTGATTACACACATACTTGATACATACACACACACACACACACACACACACACACACACACACACACACACATGAACATACTCACCATGTGAACACACACACAGATTAGAAGGCAGGGGAGAACAATTGTGATGAAGTAAGATGAGCGATAGTGCAAAAATCCTGAGGCAGAAAGGACTTGGAAAAGACATGTGCAGGACAGAGGTGGACATGCCAGGATGCAGCTTTGAGCTGGAGAAACAACTCGTCCTGACAGGTTCCCACAGAATCCCCCTGGCTGTCGTGGAAAGCAGGCTATGTGACGAATAGACCAGAAGCAGGAAGGAAGGTTTGCTTGCCTCTTGACACTCCCATCTCAGAGGGGACTCAGGGTTGACTGACAGTGGAAAGCTCTGGAAAACCAAACAGGATTTTCAGGTTAAGCAGAGGCAGAAGGTGCCAGGTCCTTCCCTGGTTCCCAGTTCCTGGCTGCCGCCTCCCCACAGCATCATGGGTGCTGACAGGGCTGCTGATGGGACTTTTGGCTGCCCCACCCTGTGCCCAGTACCTGCTGTCTGGGGATGTGTTATGTCGTGTGCGTTCCCCAGCTGCTGCAGAGCCAAGTGGCTCCATGAATGTCTGGTTCCTGCTGTGACCCCTGCCTAGGGTCACTTATCTCATCCTCCAAAGAATAGCTTATTTATGTCTGTGGTTTGAGTCTCAAAGCCTGTGACATCAGATAAGGGTTACACACACACACACACACCAAACACCACCTCAGAGAGGGGAAACTGAGGTAGAGAACCTCCAGGCTGCTTTGCAGAGAGACTCGGGGTTCTCCAAGCCCCTCTCAGGGTTTTCCAGCCCTCCCAAACCCCTCACTTGAGACAGGGGCCTGTATAGCCCAGAGTGACCTCCAGTTGGCTTTGTATCTGAGGATAACTCCTGACCACTGTGCAGTGCTGGGTATGGAACCCAGGGCTTCAAGGATGCAGAGAAGTGCTCTACTAACTGAGCCACATGCCAGGCCTCCACCCTTCACCCGTCTTCTCCTTGCCACACTGATGTCATCTGGATGAACTTTGTAAATTTCACTTTTGCACTTGTCACTTGTGGTCTCTCTTGAGCTTAAAATTGTGTATGTTGTGGGGGGGGGCGATGCTACAGGCTCCCCAGGTTGGCTCCAGTGAGTCTTGATGGATGGTCCTTTACCAAACAACTGTTCACTTCTTTATGAAGTCCACTTTGCTTGGTAGATAGCAGCCTCTTGGGTTCTCTGGAGTGGCTGAGCACCAAGAAAGCTGGTCAGGGCCTCTGCAGGAAGGTCAGCTGTCTTATCTGGCCTGGTGTGCAGGAAGTGGGCATCCCCCTCCCCACAGTGTGGTCAAGCCCGGAACCCTCTTGGCTCTCAGCCTAGCTTGCCCTGTGGCTTCTGGCTGCTAAGACCTCCAGGCCTGGGACAGGTTATCTTTGAATAACAGGCTTCTTCATGGGGGAGGGACTCTGACCACAGGGAACCCCAAAGAGCCCCTGGCCAAACACAGCCCATTAGAAGTGGGATGGTATCCACCACTCATGGGCCAACCTTAGAATTTTAAGTCACTTTTAGAGTGAGGTATGGTACTGCACACCTTTAATCCTAGCATTTGGGAAGTAGAGGCAGGCAAAGCTCTATGAATAAGCTGGCCAGCCTGGTCTACAAAGTGAGTTTTAGGACAGCCAGAACTACACAGAGAAGCTCTGTCTTGAAAAACCAAAAAATAAACAAAGAAAAAAAGAATAGGTCCCATCCTCTGTATATAGTGAGAACAAAAATTCCAGCCTTGAGGGAGGGGGTGGCAGCCAGAAAAAGATACAGGAAAATGGTTTAGCTCATAGTTCAAGGGCCATCCTTGGCTGTATATCAAGTTGGAGACCAGCCTGAGCTACATAAGACCCCACTTCAGTAAACAAAGCAAAACACAGAGATTTATTGTGACCTATCAGGCCCCCTGGGTTGGCCCCCAATCCTAGCCATAAGAGTCTGGCTTTGAGGACCGCAGTGCTTGGGGACTTTCAAGGGTTGTACAGTTGGTCCGTTTCCAACGCTCCCGCCACCTGCAGCTGAGGACTGTCGCTGTAGCTTCTTGACCTCGTTCCAGCCCATTGAGGAGCTGACTAATGTCAAGGAACCGGGGTGGAGGACTTGTGCCACCAGCCTCCTCTGTGGAGGGCAGCCTGGCTTCACCCAGGGCTCCTGTGAGCATCCTCGTGAGCAAAGGAAAGTACACAGAAAGGGGGTGTGGGTGTGCAAGCAGGTGGCTGCTCGACCTTTGACCTGCTCTGGTCAGAGGGAAGGGAAAGGGCACCCACTGGCCTCCTTGAACTGATCTCTGGGCCCGCAGGTGTGCAGGCCCTGGGGGCCTCTGCTCTGACAAAAGGCAGCTGAATTCACCCTGCAGCCCTGCTTCATCCGGGTCAGAATCAGGGACTCCTAAACCGGGCCTTTGATTTGCTTTTTGTTTTTTCCTATCAGCAAAGACCCAAGGCAGCAGGAGAAGAAAAAATGTCCTCTGCTGAGAGCCCACCCAAAGAAGCCACACAGGGTTTGAAAAGGGCCCCCAGGCACTCAGCCCCACAGGAATCCCTGGCATGAGGCTTCTGGAGTGGGGAGTAAGTCTGAACTCACCCTGTTAGGAGTTTACAGTGGAGGCCATTTCTGCACCCAGCAGCACCATGGCAGTGTTGGCTGAACCCTACCTGCTATACCCTGTGACTTCCGACCTTCACTCTCAACTATCCCAGCTTCGCCCCACGGGGTTGCTAAGGGGTAAAGAGGGCTTTGCTAGTGAGGCCTGGTGCACTAGGTGTGTGCTTCCTGGACAGAACAGACAGCCCCGGGGCAGCCTTTGGAGGGGAGTCAGACATGCCTGGGCCTGGAGTCCAGGAAGGTGCTGCCGCTACAGTGCATGAGGTCAGAAAGCTACTTGGTTCAGGCCAGGAGGTGGTAAGTTCAGGGCAGAGTTCAGTGAGAACAGAAGGGTAGGAATTGTGGGGTCTGTCTGAGTGTCCTGATCCCCAAGGGGCTATTAACAGCTAGAGGCAGGGGCTTAGGGGCTGTGGGAGGGAACTTCCCCAGCAATATCCTTTCTGAACTATGTACATTGTGAGCCCAAGTCTCAGCTTTTCCACCCATGAATTGGGGCCATAATAGAACCAGCTTGGGCTGAGAGAGGGAGGGGCTCCTTTGGTAGATTGCTGTCCTAGCAAGCCTAAAGCCCTGGATTCAATCCCCAATGACATAATCATGGGGTGCAGTGATGCGGGCCTGTAAACCCAGCCCTAGAACGTAGATGTGAGGAGATCAGAAAGTCATCTCAGATTACATAGTGAGTCCCAGGCAAGGCTGGAATGCTTGATACCCCGAATCCAAAACAAACCAACTGGCTAGCTGGTGCTCGGTGGATGGAAGCCTCCAGCCCCAAAAGGCTGAAGAAGGTACGAGATAAGCCAAGAAGTACAGCAACTCCCAGCTCTCAGGATGCCAGCCTTATCCAATGAAGATAGAGACTAGCTTTGCCTTACATACCTTAAGCCTCCAAGAACAGACCTCTCCTGTCCCCAAAAGCATAGTGACAGATTGAGGTGTATCTTGGCACAGCCAGTGAGAACAATTTAGGCTGGTAGGGGATGGGGGGAGGCAAGGAAGCTGCCTGAAGAGGGGTTATCCAAGCAGAGGCTGAGGAGGCGTTGGCAATAGGGAACGGCCGGCTAAGGTGGGCATCCTGGACATTCCCAGGAGACAATGAACAATAGGTGTGGCACATGTGGGCCAGAATGAGAAAAAAGAGCACCAGGGAACTTATCCCGGAAGCCCAGGTTCTGCCACTCAGCCATGTACTTCATTCTACCCTCTGTGCCCATGGGATCCCTCATGTATGCTGTCATGCTCCTGAGCTCCAGGCTGTGTGAGGCCAGAGTGGGTTCCCATGACCCTCTGTCCTTCACTGTCTGACCCTCATCCCCCAGCCTCACCTGCTTGAATTTCTC
Source organism: Sigmodon hispidus (assembly GCA_004025045.1). Lineage (NCBI taxonomy): Eukaryota > Metazoa > Chordata > Mammalia > Rodentia > Cricetidae > Sigmodon > Sigmodon hispidus. The sequence goes on along the minus strand of PVIH01006164.1, from coordinate 26,820 downwards.
CCCCGTTTTAACATATGCTGTCTGAAATTTCTTTCAAGGTCACAGTCAAATTTTTATTCATGCTTTCCTTCATTGTACATGTCCCAAGAACACCTCTCATGTTCCCTGGGCATTGAAATTTACCTACAAACAACAGGCTGGCATCTCTGGCTTCTCTGACAGGCTCATCTTTTGGGGGTGGGCGGCAAGAAGCAAGAACCCACAAAATCTCCAGCTTTCTCTTGAACACGTGATCATCCACCACAGCCAGAGACTTAGAAATATTTATCCACTTTCTTGGAAGGTGAGAAAAACAAGGCTCAGAGAGGACAAGTGACCTTCCCAAAGACACACAGCTCGAGAGTGTCCAAGCTGGGCTTTTGTTGTTGTTTATTTGAGGTGTGTGTGTGTGTGTGTGTGTGTGAGAGAGAGAGAGAGAGAGAGAGAGAGTGAGAGAGAGAGTGAGAGAGAGAGTGTGTGAGAGAGAGAGGGAGGGAGGGAGGGAGGGAGAGATTTGTTTTAGTTTTGATTTGGTTTTTTGAGGCAGGATCTTACTATGTATTTCTGGTTGGTCTGGAACTCGCTATATAGTCCAGTCTGGGCTGGTCTCAAACTCACAGAGATCTGCCTGCCTCTGTCTCCCAACTGCTGGGATTAAAGGCAGGATCTACCATGCCAGCCTAAACTGGGATTTAAATTTATACCTGTCTGACTCCAGAATCTGGCTTTCTACTTCCCTGGAGACTTCTGGGTTCAGCCACAGTCATGTGCCAGCCAGAAACAAGCTCAGAGGTCCAGCTGCTGGTGCCTGGGAGCCTGGTTCCTTCCAGCCAGGCTTGTGAGCTCTTCCCTCCATTCCAGCAGCCTGGACTGGGAATGCCAAGTACACGGTCACTCTGGCCAGAGCTGATGGGAACAGGACGTCCTGGTCCTCCTGCCTGGCGTGGCCCAGTGAGCTATTTTGGGCACGTTTATGGATGGGACATGATGCCCAGCTGGACTCTCAAATCAAGAGGAGGGCCCGGAACTGGCCCAGGCTGGCTATGTCTTCACGCCCTTCTCTCCCAGTGAACAGCCACTGAGAATATTCTGTCTACAGCCCATGCAGAGGTGAAGGCTAAACTGGATAACCCAAGATAGTCGGGGGTTCCCTGTATGTACAGATATTGGGGTTCACATAGGCAACTGCATCCCAAAACTGGAGTTGGACTGTCTAACCAGCAGGCAGAGCATAAGATATAATAAGATCTTTCAAACTTGGGCAACTGTGTCTCCTCTTAGCTATTCACTGCAGCATGTTAGATCAACTTCCAGAGACTCAGTTTCTCTGTCTGTCAATGAGACTGACAATAACCCTCCCTCATAACGAGAGAAGGAGGCTTAGGTTTGCACACAGAGCTCAACCCGGCACACAGCAAATGTTCAGATATTAAGACTTCCTCTGCAATCGCTGGTTGACAGCAGCATCTATTAAAAGTTTGGCACGGACCAACACCATCCAGCATTGATGGGTTTTCATCTCTTCACCCCTAGCCACGGGTGTTGGGGGGGGCAGGGGACACATTCCCACAGGCATCATTACTATACTTTTGCACAGTGAGAAAACTGTGGTTCAAATGGTGTCTATCGAGCACACAGAAGTCCTGGGTTCTATTCCCAGCACCATGTAAACCAGAGGTGGTGGCACATGCCTCTAATCCCAGTACTTGGGAGGTTGAGTCAAGAGGATCAAGGTCATGCTTGGCTACGTAATGGCTTCAAGGCCATCCTGTGCTGTGTGAGACTCTATCTCAAAACAAAACAAAAAAGAAAAACTCAGGCTTGGAGGGCCAGCGCAATTGCTCCTTGAATAAGGGAGCTTGCTGTCTTACCTAATAACCTGAATTCAAACCCTGGAATCTATGTTCTGGAGGGAGAGATCCGGCTCCCACGTGTTGTCCTGTGACATTTATATACTTGCTGTGGTGAGCACACACACAAACCTTTAAAATTAAAGCCTCAAGAAGAAAGTCTGTCCTCAGTCAACCACACGGCAGGCATGGAGCGAAGACCCTGCCTTTGAACTCGGAGTCCTGGGCAGGCACTCACTCCAGGGCCAGGTCACAGAGCCTTGAACCCAGGAGACCTGGCTATGGCTCTGTGAATTCTAGAGTTCATGTCATGTTTATTAGCTGTCCCCCCTGGGTCCCAGGATGAGACTCTTGTGCCTAGCAGTCCAGAGGACAAACAAGTGTTGCAGGGTACCTCACCACTTTGTCTCCCTGATTCGTCAACAGAAAGTCAGTCTCTAAGAAGCTGTCGGCAATTGTGAGGCTAGGACCGGTGAATGAGGTGAATGAGGTACTTACTGGGCTCAGCGGGCAGAGGAAAAGGAACTCCTGTACCTGCTCAGCTTACCCTGTGCGCCCCCCTTAGCTGATGCAAATAATCTTTTGTGATTTGCCCTGAAGTTTGCCCAGCCCCTCACCCAGGGTTTCTCTGTGTAACAGCTCTGATGGGCTGTCTTGGGCCCCACTCTGTATACTAGGCTGGTCTCGAACTCACAGAGATCTGTCTGCTTCTGCCTCCTGAGTGCTGAGATTAAAGGCATGTGTCACTACTGTCCAACATAACCTTCATTTAAAAAAAAAAAGAAAAAGAAAAGAAAAGAAAACAGATCTTCTCCACATAGCCCACTCCCTTGGGCTGCTCAAGGCATAAATCAGTAGAAGGGCCAGTGCTTAGTGTGTTGGGGTTCCATCCCCAGCATGTACACCCCAAAGACATCCTCCAAAAAGATCTTGCTTTCTCTGTTTCCTGGGACTTTGCTCGCTCAGTTTCCTTTGCTGATGCTTCTCTCCACACTCCAGGATCCCTTCCCACAACAGCCCCTCCCAGCAGGATTGCCCCCCAGTTGCCATAGCAACAGAGAGTCATGGCTCCTATGCTACTTTATGCCCTCAGCCCACAATGCACACCTGGCACAATCTTTACCCTTGTCCCCAGACCTTCCTGAATCCCAAGGCTCTACCCTGTCCTGACTGTCCAGGCAAGTGCTCAGTCCTCAGTGGGTGAGATAACCAGCTACACACAAACACAAACACACACATCACACACATACACATACATACACACACACATACACACACATACACACACACACACACACACACACACACACACACGCACGCACGCACGCACGCACGCACGCACGCACGCACACACACACGCATGCACGTGCCACTAGCCACAAATCCCACATCTATGAATTCCACCAACCTGTGATGGAAATATTCAGAAAAGGATGACTTGCACAAAGAACTTTGGCAACTTTGTTGCTGAGGAAGCAACACAATGTAGCAGGGTTTATAAGGTGGCTGGAGGGAAAGTCCCTAGTGTGTAGAGGAAGAGCTGATCTCCCATAAGGACTTGGATCTCAGGACTTTGATCTCCACAGAGGCCCTGGACCCAGCATGAAGACTGAGCAGTAGAACCTGAGCCTCCATTCATTGCCACCTTCCAGCCACCATAGCACCAACGCCAGCTTCCTTATCTGAATTGTGGCAGTTGGCTTCACACCCAGCATCCTGGCTTCTAGCTTTGCTCCACTGTACCTTCAGTGGGAACCTTAGAAAAGACAAATCAAGCCACTTCACTACCTGCTCCAAAGCCTGCATGGGTCCCCAACGCTCTTCAAATAAAAATCCTGCTCCTCTCTGTGACCTCTAAAGCCTTGTATGAGGCGGCCTTGCTCACCTCCCCCACCTCATCACCACCCACCCATCACCCACTCTGCCTCTGATACCCAAATCCTTCAGTTCTGGAAGCAACAGAATAGCTTCTCGCCATCCTTGTCCTGAGTCATCTCAGCCACGGTTTGCCCAGGTCCCTTTCTCCCTTGCTGGAGTCTCTGGTTACCTCCTGGGAGAGACCTTCTAGAACCTTCTCATCCCCAGTGCTGCCCGAAGCCCCCACCTCCCTCCCCAGCTCTGCTCTCCAGTGAAGTCCGTTCCTACTGGCAGGCACATTGCATGTTTCCCTGCAAACTGTTTTTGTCTGGTTTGTGGCTAAACATTTAACAATTGGTCTTGGCAAGAGAATGCCCTGGGTTTTACATTTACTGACTTCTGTGATGAAGATAATCTGTTGTTTCCACCTGCTAGAACAAAACAGGAAATGTGGATTACTCAAGGGTGTAGAAGGGGTGGGTGAACAGCACTGGTATGGATGGCAAATGCAGGAGAGAAGGGGTACGAGGTGCAACCCCAGGGGGCTGAGGCAGGAGGACTGTGCAGTCAAGAAAAAACATGACTTAAAGGAGCCGAAAGAGCCAGGTGGTTGTGCAGCCTTCAGTCCCAGTACTCAGGAGGCAGAGACAGGCAGATTTCTGTGAGTTCGAGGCCAGCCTGGTCTACAGAGTGAGTTCCAGGACAGTCAGGACTACACAGAGAAATCCTGCCTCAAAGCAAAACAAAAGGTTCTGAAAGGAAATGATGTAATAGCATCCATATTTTAAATTGTGGTTTATTTGATGTTAAAGGCAGATATCACTGTGTTTGCTGAGCAAGCACTGTATGACAGCCAGCTCACAGATCCCACGGGCTAAAAACAGAGGCCCAGGAGCCCCTTGGAGAATGAACCAGGGTCTCTGTCCAGTTTTCTCCACTCTATTTCCTGGTTCCCAATACTGTGAAAGCAGTGCACAGAATCTGGGTGCAGAACAAGGCTCTGGGCTGAGCCCACTCCACATGTGAACTGTGCTTGGTTCTCAGAACATCTCAGATGTTCAAGCGTGGACTGTAGCTCTGTTAGCTGTGTTGCCCAGCATCCTCAGCACCAGCTCACAGCTCCATCGGGTGTGGTCGTGTACAGAGTCCTCAGGTGGAGGCTGAAGGATCAGAGATCAAGAGTTCAAGGTCATCCTTGGTTACATAGGGAATCTGAAGCAGGCCTGGTTCATATGAGATCAGAGAGAGAGAGAGAGAGAGAGAGAGAGAGAGAGAGAGAGAGCGCTCACAATATGGCTCAGCAGATAAAGGCTGTTGCGGCGTAAATCAAAGTCCTGGGCTTCATCCCCAGTGGAATGAAAGAATTGAGTTCACAAAGTGGTCCTCTGCCCTACAGCATGTGCCTGAGTGAACACACACACACACACACACACACACAGTGACACATCTCTCCACCCACAGTACACACACATACACACACATTGTGACACAGCCCCCCAACCACATTATACACATTCACATACACGCATACTTTTTAATTTAAATAATATTTTAAAAAACATTTCATTTTCTTTATTTTACAAACAGGTGGTGCCTTGCTGGTTTGGGATTTGCAACCTTTGGCTGGGCGACAAAGTCACATACAGTGCTGGGCAGGCTGCAGATGTAGAAAGTTTGAAGCCCTAGAAGCAGCAGGATTCTCATGGAGAACCACCCAGTGTCACAGCTCAAAGCCATCCAGGTTCTGGGGGTGCTAGCCCAGAACAATTCCCTGTGGAGTGAGTCTGAGTGTCAGCAAGAGGAGCAGAGCTGAACGGCTGGAGTTACAGGCAAGAATGAGACCCTCTTCCTGAAGCTAATGGCCGGAGCGAGCTCTTGCCTGAGCAGAAACCTTGGGCCTGGAAAGTTGAGTGTCCATGGGCCCAGCAACAGCTAGAGTTTTAGGGGACAGTCCCCAGTGAGAGCTGGAGCCACATTCAGATGTCCTTCTCTCCTCCTTTTCTGGTACATTCCCAAGCAATGTCTTTTTTTTTAAACCATTTTAAAAGGTGGCTAGAGAGATGGCTCAGCAGTTAAGAGCATTGGCTGCTCTTCCAGAGGATGGGTTGGTTTCATTCCCAGCACCCACATAGTTGGCTCACAACTGTCTCTGACCCCAGTTCCAGGGGATCTAACACCCTCTTCTGGTCTCCCTGGGTAACAGGCATGCATGTGATACACAAACTTACATGCAGGCAAAACATTCATACATATGAACTTTAAATAAACATTAAAAATAAATTTTTTAAAGTTTCCAACATTTAAAAGTCAAGAGGGTCATTTTGTACAGTCTCTTCTAAACTAGGCATGATGTACATGTCTGCAATCACAGCACCAGGGAGGCTAATGCAGAAGGACCATGAGTTTCAGGATAGCCTAGCAACTTACAGAGATACCATCTCAAAATGAAAACAATAACAATAAACAACACACACAGGTCTAGGCTTGCAGATTCTCTGGGCTGTGGGCCCAGTACCTACTACCCACAAAGCTACTACTGCCTGTCAGTCAGGAAAAAGCTGATAGGTGCCACAGTCCCCCATCCCCACCCTCAGAGGATCGTGATGACCTACTCAATCACAGAAGTCAAGAGGCCATGTGGACAGTTGAACTGTCATTTTGCCTTCTATCTTGAGGCTGGACATTGTCCTTGTTGGACAATGAGTATCTTGGGGACAGACTCTGGGGGTCTTTCTCGCACATGAAGCCAGTACACAGTAGGCCTGCAGGTCCTGAGATTCTATTAGGTGCCTGCTGCTCACCAGGTCTAGCTCCCGAGGCTGCAGTATCTGGCGGAGCCCAACCCAGTCCCAACTGGAATGTGGCAAGAAGGACCGCCAAGGCTAGCATTTAAAAATACTGTAGAGTCTGGGAGGTGGACACTCAGGGCCCAGGCTGGCATGGACAGTGCCCAGCCCAGTTCCACAGCCACCAGCTGGAGTTGGTGAGTAGCCTGACTGGGATAGGCCAACGGCCAGCATAGAAACAGCAGTGGAGACAAGGCCTAAAATGAACATAAGCCAGCAGTCAGCCTGGTGCCAGACCTCACCGTAGTCCCCACCCTACCCCATACCGAAGTCCCATAGCATAGGTAGCCTGGGCTGAGAGGCCCCCTACACTGTCGCCTTAGGAACGAGTGTGCCCAGTGCATTAGAGCCATGGCTAAAAATAAAGTGGACCAGCAAACCTGCAGCTGGGTTTGGAAAGTGCTAGATCTGACCCAGCTCCTGCTGGGTGTCATGGGCTTCAGAGGTGTGAGCTCATGAAACTGTAATAGCCTTGGGGGAAAGGGAACTGTCCCAAATGGGGAAACTGAGGTTCTGGAGTAGTGCTGCCTCTGTTCCTGGACTCCAGTGCTCACCTGTGCCTGTGGGGACATCAGCATCTAAGATAATAAATGAATAAGTAGATCAACTAGATTCTTCCTGTTCAGACAGCAATATTTGCTAAGGGAAGGCAATTCAAGAGAGGTCTCGGGTGAGAAAAGCTAGCTCTCAGCCAGGGTGAGGGGTGCAGGGCAGGAGGAGCCTCACTGAGCAGCATTTGAGAGACGGGGAGGCCGAGCCAGTAAGTATAAAGGCCCTGGGGCTGGATCCTGCCCAGAATATGTGAAGAGGGCAGGAGAGAGGTGGTGTGGCTGGGGCTGTGTGCACAGGAGCGAAGTGAGGCAGGGGCATGAGCCTTTGCACAGGATGGACTGGTTGGGACCTGTCTCTGAAGTAGGTGGGAATCATGGAGAGTTCTGAGCAGAGTGAGGTATGGCTTGACCTGAGTTCTGAAGGAAGCCCTCTAGTGCATGTGAAGTAGGTAAAGTTAGGGCTGGAAACAGGCACAGGGGACATCTGTCACCTGCTGCTGGGCAAAAGTGACAGAAACAAAGAGATTCAGGTAGCTCCACAGTTCTGAGGAGCAGTGGGCAGTCTCCATCTTGGGAAGGCATTTAAGAGCATTTTATCATTAGTGTGGGAAAGGGTGTGTGTGTGTGTGTGTGTGTGTGTGTGTGTGTGTGTGTGTGTGTAAGAGAAAGCATGCATATGTGAATACATATATATGTGTGAATAATGTATATATGCAGATATGTGTGCATCATATGTGTGTGTGTGTATGATGTGTGTGTACTATGCCTATGTGCATTTGGTGCGTGTGCATGCTTCATGAGACTACAGGATAACTGAGGAATTGGTTTTCCTCATCCACCCTGTGAATTCCTGGGACTGACAGTCTGCCAGGCTTCTGTGACAAACACCTGAACCCACTGAGCTATCTTGCCAGCTTGGGAGCCTTCTTCTTGCTAAGCTGCCCGAACAGAGTGGGTGCCCGGAAGTCTTTCCCCACCTCCCAGGACCTGTACAGCCACAGTGACCCTGTAGGCCTTACTTCCTGACACTCTTCAGGTTTAGGTCCAGATTCTTTCCCTCCACCAAACCTGTCCCTGGCCTCATAAATGCCCCTTGTAAATGTGTCATTCTGTGATTGAACAAGCCATGTCTTCTTAGTTTCTGGATAGCAGTGCCTTGTCGCTGTATCCAGAGGGGCCCTGGTCCTTGATACTCATGGAGTCATGATCACACAGGCAAGTGGTGATCATGTTTGTACTCCATCGAGGAACAAAGGAACAGTGGCATAATGACCTGTCTAGGACCTGCGTAGTATGAAGGTGACACAGATGTGGCCTTGAAACTCCTAGCCCCACACTGACTAGGAGGAGGGCGCACCTATTGGCCTTACAGAGCCTGGGCAGGCTTGAGGGTCTTGGATAAGAGAGGGCTTTCACTCTTGCTAGCAGCCACTCTGAACTCTGAGCACCTGCCCAGATCTGGCTCTTGAATTCCATATTCCATAAAGGCGGACATTTAGATGATGGCACCCACTCTACAGGTGTCAGCCAAAACTCAGGGAGGAAGATTGCATGCTTATTGTCATACAGCCAGAGTATTTGGGTTTGGGGGCCCAGAATCCTCCTGCGGGTCCTTTCTATAACTCCTGAGTTGTCTGTGTCCTACTCCATGAGTGAATGATTGATTAAAGACATCAGTCACCATGTTAGGGATGTTCAAGGCAAGAGGCATGTGGCCTCTTTTCTCTGCCTGGCCCAAGGCAAGAGAAAGACCAGGAAAGGTAAACGTTTATAAGGGCTGGGGCTGCTGTTGGCTCCTCTGGGGGGGTGGGGAGGGGAAGGTTGGAGGTGAGAACAGCTCAAAGGAGACAGTGTGTATGACCCAGGTGTTCCAAAGAGCCTTCTCTCCATGGGCCTCAGTTTCTCCTCCAAAAAAGCTGTCCTAGCATAGATGACTCGGTATCTCTTTCCAGCTCACTTCTAGGACAGAGTCATTTATAAAGGCTGGATAAAGGATGACATTCAGTGTGGTGACTAGTCTTAACCAAGGTCAGAGCCAGGAGGAATGGAGTGGTGGGTGGCCCCAAGTTCTCCCACATCTGGGCTCGTCATCTCAGCTGCTAGTAGCCAGGGCATGTGTTTTATCGATCATTTCCTGTGTGCTGCAATGATTCAAGTTAATGCACAGATTAAATATCATTTATCTTTATCCAAGTGGGAGAGGGGGTATGTCCCTCCCTCTCAGACATAAAGAGGCAGAGATCCTGAACAAGGCCCCTGATCCAGTGCTCTGCAAAGCTGTCCTCACCTTGGGTAAACTGGCTGACACTTTGGTTTTAAATCACAATACAGCCTGTCAGGCTTCAGTAAGCAGTAAGCATTTACCAGTTTGAGAGCAGGAGAAACCTCTGGAGATAGGCAGGGTTTTCCTGTTCCGGCCACAGTGTGCAGTCCACAGGCTTCCATTGCTTTTCTCTGTCGCCCCCTTGCCTCTCCGGGGAAGATTCAATGGAGCAAAGGGCAGTGAGCCAGAGCAGTGGCCGGGGCAGAGCCCTGCCAGGGTGTCAGGTTTCGTGGTCAGCCACCTTCGCCCCTGACCAGTCTTGTCTTTCCAAAACAGAACATTCAGTTACGGGCTGTCCTGGGGCTCTCCGGCCCTTGTGCCCTGACCTCGCTTCCTGCTTGCCACCCTGGGTTTTCCCAGTACCTTGTCACTTGGTGACATCTCACAGGAGAATGGAGTAGGAACCAAGGACAAGGAAGAGGCTCCATGGAGAGATGGACAAACAGAAAGACAGAGGCCAAGAGACAGAATATGAGGGACAGAAAATGATAGAGCGGCCTGTCGTACCCTGAGCCGCAGAGCTTCCTCAGTAACCCTGTTTCCTTCAGCCCCCTCCCCCGCCAAGGCTTCAGCCTTTGCTCTCTTCCTCCTGCCTGTGTACTGATTTCACCCAGGGCACTCATTTAACCAGCTCCTGACCATTCCTCCTCCTCCTCCAGGAAGCCCTCCCTGCCTACTAGGGACCACACTCTCAGAGCTGCTAACCATCTGTGGCTCCTTTTTCTCTCCTGGACATCCATCTCTTAGAGAGAGACGCCACACCACCATGTTCACACAGTGTCTTCCCTGGCACACAGCAGGCACTCACGGCTGTCTGAGTTTTAGGATGGAATGACTGTGAGAATTAGGATGTGTGTCCCCTTTGGTCCCAGACAGGCCACGTCAGTCTGCTGTGTCCCCTCTTCCTCGGTGCCTGACAGAGTAGGTACTGAAACATGGACACAAGGAATGAATGAATGAATGAGCGAGTGAGTGAGTGAGTTAGTGAATGAGTGCAGCCATCCCTGACCATCTGTGGGATCTGACTCATATTTTCACTTATCTACATGAAGTTCAAATACTGGCTGTTTGTTCTCCTTTAAGTCTGAGCCCAGGCCCCTGCCAGGGCCCCTGCCATGCCTGGATGTCCCCAGCCAGGGTCATAAGTCATGTCACTGAAAGTTGTTTTCATGGTTAGCAGCACTGTCAAGACAAACGGAACATCGTCACACAAACAACCTCAATGTCACCAGTGGACCTTGGTCACTGTGGGACAGTCTCCAAGGCTGGCGGGCAACTGCCCAGGTCTTGTCCTGGGTTCTGTTCCCACTGTCCCCAGCCTCTCCTCCCCAGGACTGGTAGAGCAGGAGGGCCCCCTGGACCAGTGTCTTGTCCTGAAGAGGTGGAGAGAGGGGCCTAGGGACCCTGGGGTGCTGTGGGATGCAGAACAGACCTAGTTCATCACTTAGTTCAAGCTGGGGCCTACCTCTAGAAGCTTCCTTGGTCAGTCTGCCTGCTGTGCTCAGGATTCACAGCTGAGATGTCCCCTATGGGCTTAGAGTCAGTTAAGGAATACAGATAAAGTGGCACCTAATAAGTGCCCTGTGCCCAGGGCCTGCTCTGGGTCTTCATGGCCATTCTCTGCAGTGGGAACCAATGCCACGACCCTTTCACAGAGCTGGGGGAGGTAAAGTCACTGAGCCTAGGTCACACCACAGAGGAGTGGAAGGTTTCCATTCAAGCTCACTGTGAGTCCAGAGTCTGGGGTTCAGGGACGCCAGCTCCCGGGTGACTCGTACTGTTTTGGAAAGCCAGTGAGGTTGCTGGGGACTGGCTGATCAGGCTCCAGTTGGCTCTAGAAATCTCTCTCCTCACCTCTGACCCAGAGATGGTAATAAGACTGTCACCAAGTGAGTGGGCCCATCCAGGCACTCAATGCAGTACCCCATGGAGCCAGACTTTCTCCAGTTCCCTGGTGCAGACAGACCACTGTCCCTGCCTTTTGACACAGGGCTGCAATGAAAAGGAGACAGGGCCACAGACCAAGGTCTCTGCCAGGTTGTATGGCAATATGAGAGCAGAAGTGCTACCCTGAGGGAATGCCCTCATGCATTCTCAGACATGAATGCCCAGTGCTGACATGAGATGTCTTTCTGTATGCTATCAATATCATTTGTTAATAAAGAGACTGTTTAAGCCTGTGACAAGACATCTTAAAAATAGGCAAAAAATTTAAGCATATATAAAGAGGAAAGAGGGCAGAGTCAGACAAAGACGCCATCCAGCTGCCCAAAAAAACAAAATATAAAAGAATATATAAGCCACAGGCCACATGGCAAGACAGATTAATAAAAATGAGTTAAACTAAGATACAAGAGCTAGCTAACAATATGTATAAGCCATAAGCCAAATAAAATATAATTAATATAAGCTTCTATATGTTTCTGTGAGACTGCAGGTCTGTGGATTTGGATCACAGGCCAGACAGGCCAGAAACTCATTCTAAATGGCGCCCAACATGGGGATGAGGGCAATGTGTCAGGATGCCCAGCATATGTGTCTGAGCAGCATTCTACCATGCACTCTGACCTGAGGAGTCCTGATCCACAAGGGCACCAGCCCTGCCACTCAGCAGCTTCCCTGGCTCACCCAATCTGGACCAGTTCAGCCTCCAGACATTGCTGAAGGTCCTTGAGGACAAAACAGCCTGACTGTGCTCAGCCCTTGAGTTTAAAGCTCACTCTGTGCTGGACATACATGCTGCATGGACCACCCTCACTAGCTCCACTCCTGGGAAGGTGAGCTTTTCTGGTGATAGACACCAGCCCGTAGGAGCAGCAGGGTTTGCAGAATGATGGGATCTGTGGTGAATCCTGAGTGATTCTGAAGGCTTCTATACATTCACAATCCTGACATCTGTGCCTGGGGAGCATTTCGTTTCTTCCTTGCCCACATGCTGTCCCTCTCTGCTCACTGCAGGACGGAGCTCTCGTATGAACCACATCTAAGTGAACATATCATTGCCTATTTCTTCCTCCCTGACTCCTTTCCTTCCTTTTGCCCCTCCCCCATCTCTCTTTCCTTCTTTTTTGAGACAGGAAGTCTTTTCCTGTGGAAAATTAAGTCTACCCAATTAGCAAAAATCTGTAAACTTACCAAAGAAAAAAACTCTAAATCTTTTTTAAAAGGTTTGTAAAATAAAGACCAGAAAGAAAAAGATATATCACTTCAAAGACCAGTTTTACCTTTGGTCACTTTGTCCATTTTGAATTTTTAATAATATAAAAGTTTCTCGTATGTGTTTGGATGTTTTGCTTGCCTGCATGTCTGTATACCATATGAGAACCTCATGTCTGCAGAGGCCAGAAAATGGTGTTAGATCCCCTGGAGCTGGAGTTAGAGAAGGTTGGGAGCTGCCATGTGGGTGCTGGGAAGTAACCGGGGTCCTCTAGAAGAGCAGCCAGTCCTCTTGCTGACTGAACCATCATCTCTCAAGAGCTTCTGTTGAAATTTTATTAGAGAATTGCAGACATATTATATGAACCCCAAGCCCTTTGTTCCCCAAACTATACAATCGCACCACACCATGGGTCTAGAATCTTCCAGACTGTCTTAATTGTCACTGGCTACGTCAAGGCCCTTTTGCCTCCTCCCTGCTGCTCTGGTCTTTATTTTTTCCTTCACAATAGGAATCTTAAATGTTTGCTGTATTATGGACCAGTCTAGGAAAAAACTACACTTCCCAGGCTCCCTTGCAGCTATGTGGGACCATGTGACTACATTCTGGCCAATAGAATATGAGTAACTGCCAAGCCCAGTCCTTAGAAAGGAGGTGTCTCTTTCTGGCTGTCTGGAAGGCAGATGTGATGGCGAGCATCTGTGTAGCTATCTTGGGAGGAACAATCAGGAAAAGGGCTGCCAGTCCCTAAAGAACTCACCATTCTGCCAGCCTGTACCACTTCTCCACTTTCTGTGAGAGAGAAGCAGTGTTCACAGACCCTGACATCTAGATATTTGGGGTTTTCTAACATTGAGCGGTGACATGAATCTTAAGTGTTTTGCTCTTATGTTTGTGAAGACTCATCTTTAGCATAACAGTCGCCTGTGCGTGGGTGTTCAGGTCACTCTAATTAATTCCACTGTGTGCTCACCATCACTGTTAGTGATTACTTCCTCTGCCCAGGACCCCAGAAGGACTGGTAGCCACAAACATCTCAAAGCTATCCATGCCTGTCCAAAAACTGGACAAAGTTGGAGGTGGTTCATCTTGTACCAACACTTCTCAGCACAGATAGTCATTGGACCTAATTTTTCTTTTCTTTTGCCTTCTTTCTTTTAGACAGGGTTTCTCTGTGTCCCAGCCTTAGCTACTCTGGAACTCACTTTGTAGACCAGGCTGGCCTCAGACTCACAGAAATCTGCCTGATTCTGCTTCCCCGGTGCTGGGATTAAAAGTCTGTGCCACCACTGCCCAGCAGAACCTAATTTTTGAAGCTGAGACAGATTCCCACAGCCCTGGTGCCAGTGTGAGGGGAGCTTGATTCTTGAGAAAGTTCACACAGTTTCAATAACTTGTCACTCCCCTTACAGCAGAGGCTGAGACAATAGAACCGGGATGTGGCTGAGCCAGGAGGCCTGGCATGTCACACTTTCCAGGCTCTGACTCCTCCACAGGCCCCGGGGCTGGCTAGCCTCCCCTAGGCCTCTCTGCCACCTGGTAAGGACTCTTAGCTGGCAAAGCCTTTCTGTACCTGTACCCACACCGCAAGGGAAGCCGAGAAAGTGAGTCTTCTGGCATCTCCCAGCGTAGGAGAAACTCCCTTAGTGTGAGCCAGGTGCTGGAGGCCAGGAAGTGGGGCAAAGATCAGCTCTCCAGGTAAAGGCCTGACTGGGCCTGCAGAGGAATGTGAGAAGGTTCCAGCACCTTCCTGTACCTGAACCTCCAAGGTTACCTTTACTCCTCTGTAGTCAGAGACAGCGCAGAAAGGGGTGACATTGTCTGAGTCACCCTCACACCTCACCCAGCTCTGTAAGGCTAAGACAGAGCCAGGGTCCAGACCAGTAGGTAGCCTTCAGTTATTGGGAGTCCTGGCCTGCATGGGCATGTAGGAGCTGGAGCAGATGGATAGAGGCCATCTCCCTTCTGAAATACATCTGTATCTTCTTCAAGGCTCCAGGATCAGCTTTGTGTGTTGGGTCTTCCATAGGAGAGAAAAATAAGCAGGATAAAAAGAAAGTCCCCAAATATTAACGTACTACAGCATCCCATGTTATCAGGGCAGTTGGGAGCAATGTCTCCAAAGATACAAGCTATATAACTGATGCCAAGATGCCCATTTGGAACAGTGGCTGGTAGACCCTCTCTAAGAAGGTGACATTTGAACAGAGACCCAGAGAAGGTAAGGGTGTGAGCCCAGCAGATCTCCAGTCAGAATGAGGCTCTGGGCAGATGGGTCAGCCAGTGCAAAGGCCCTAGGGGAGACACAGGTGTGGCACATGCCATCCTTGACAAGGCAGCCAGGGTTCCGCTCAGGTTCGGGACTCCAGTGAATTGGGGTGGGAAGGAGGAACAGTTCTTTACTCAGGCTTCTGAGGAAAAGCATGATGTTGAGGCTGACGTAAACCCTGACTTGGCCCAGGTACAGTGAGCAATACAACCAGAGGGACTGTGAAGCTGAAAGTTAACTGGCCAGAGGGCTGGGGCACAGAGAATCATAAGGAATTTATTAACAATCTGTGTTTGAAAAAGTGCTTCCCAGTGTGGGTCAGTAGAGGCTCTGGCTGACTTCAAAGAGATGTTTATTGTGGTATCCCCAGCGTAGGCATCAGGATGGGAAGCTAGATGCAGCTACTGCGCAGATGTGAAGGCACCCACGCCAGACAAAGTCATAGGTTGGGGGCGTCTTCAGAAAGCCTCCCCATTCATCCTCTCTTCAGAAAATATTTGTTATGGAGTTGCTGTGTGTCTGTGGAGCACTGTGGCTGTCCCCGACTCCTGTGGCTACAACTACATACAACAAACACAAACAGCGCAGGCTGATAAGCGTTCCCTCAGCCAGTGAGGGAAAGGGGCCAGGACGTGCTCCAGTGTGTGGAAGCAAAGGAAGATCAGAGCTGACCTAGGTTCTTCATGCTCTTCACATTTTCATATTGTCACATGGAGGGACTCAAACAGCAAAAAAAAAAAAAAAAAAAAAAAAAACCAGGCCCTGGAGGTCACAGGTCTGATAAAGATGTAGAAGTCAAAAAGGACCTGAGAACTATTTACTGTTGAGAAGGAGACGCAGAATCTGGAGTAGGAGGAGACTTGGTTCTCACAGGACAGCCTCCAGACCCCTTAACAGGTTGAAATAATACCAGCAGGCAAACGCATTTCAGGGAACATGGTAGGCAACCAGGCTTTGCCACAGGAAGATGGATCTTGTAGGAAAATGTGAGCTGCGGTCTGAGTACAGGGTCAGTGGGTAAAATCACTTGCTGAACAAGCACAAGGATCTGAGTTCAAATCTTCAGAACCTACATTAAACAAAAGGCATGGTCATGCACTTGGAGAGTGGGAGACAGGAGGATCCCTGGGACTTGCTGCCCACCAACCTAACTCAAGGTTCAGGGAGAGAGGACAGGTGGAGCGTGAGGAGCAGGAGACCCGAAGTCCTTTCCTGGTCCCTGTGCAGGCATGCACAGGCAAACCCACACACAGTACACACATACACAAACACAAACACCTGCCCATACCTATATACATACATACACACACATACACTCACATCCACATGTGCACACACGTATTTACACACATGTATACACATATACACACTCACACATGCACATACACACATACCCACAATACACAAATACTCACACATACATTGATACTCACACACTCACATATACACAAAATACACACGCACGCATGCACACAGGCACACATTGCTAAGCCACATTTCCATGAAAACCATGGCACGTGTTTCTAAGTTGCCCAATTGTCTTTTGAGACTTGTTTCTCTCATGTGTCAAATAAGAGAGCGGAAGTCTGCTGCATAGGGACTGGTTGAACACACTGAGACTTGGGCTCTTTGGAGAACATGGCTGTCAATCCTCCAGCTGCGTGCTCTCTCTTATCACCGCACACTGCATGCATGCCCTGACAGATTCAGGAAGTACAGCCCCTGGCTGGGTTTGACCTGGGTCTGAGTCTGATGCCAACTTTACCAGTGGGAAGCCCAGGGGCCCTCGGAGCTCTTCAGTGGCACCAGGACTGCCTTGGAAACACACAAGAACATGAGCAAGAAGCACTGCATTTGAGAAGCACTTATTTGATGACAGGAAAATGGCTCCGCAGTTAAAGGAGCTTCCCGCTCCTCCAGGGGACCTGAGTGCCGAACCCAGGTCATGAGACTGCTTACACCTCCGTTCCGGGGGAACCAGCGCCCTCTTCTGGGCTCTTCAGGCCTCTGTGCTGACACATGCGCATACTCACATACATGCACACACATACCTTAAAAACGAGGCTTTTATAAAAGCCCTACTTGCTTAGTCTATGAAGGAGGACTGAGACCAGATGCTGAATTTGGGAGGGTTTCCCACTCAGCAGGACACTACTTGGAGTTTGAAAAGGGGCCCCTTCTGCCTGGGCCCCCCTGAGGCATGCACAAATGGCCAATGGCCAATGGCCAGCTGAGCCTTGTCACTATGATTCCAGCCTGTGCTGGTTCTCCCGGAGGAACAAGGCTTGGGGGGGGGGGACGGCTTGAACCCCTGCCTGTCAGGCATTCAGAACCCATAGGACACTTGGTGAGCTGCACTGCCTTACAAGTGCCTTGCCAGCCTCTGTTTACACAGAGCTGAGGTCCAGAGAAGCTGTGTGACTTGTCCAATGCCACACAGCCAGAACTAGATGCTGTATGGTGTATTCTGTGGGCCTGGCCACAGTAGGAGCTGTTTGTGTGGCTGAGGGTTCATAGAAAAGAAAGAAAATGCCTGTAGCCAGTACCCTGCAGCTCCACTTACAGACAAGGCAGTCATTAAGCGTTCTCTCCTCCAAGACAAGGGTTGAGGTGGAAGAACTGCAGACGGCCACTGCTGGGGGACCGGGAAGCTTAGCTGCTCGGCCTGCTGCCTGCTGGGCAGCATCCTTCTGTGGACGCCAGCCAGGCCCTCCCTGACGTCAGGCTCTGACCAGGGACATAATGTGCTGGCATCTGGACAAAGGCTGAGTGCAGAGGCGAGGTGGGGCCATCCAGGGAGCCAGCAAGGGGGCGGGGGCAAAGACAGGCTGAAAGAGACATGGGAGAGACATGGGAAGCAGAGAGGGTGTGGATGATGGGGCATGGGAGCAAAAGAACCAGACTGAGGCCACAGCAACAGCAGAGAAAGCCAGGGAACACGGACAGAGAAGGCGGGACTCCAGTCATCTGTGTCCCTGTGACCTGTGGCTCACCTCTGGGAGCCTTGCCCAGGCCTGGGGATGACACTGTCAGAGCCTCTCTCACCTGCGCAGGGGACAGAGCCCCTGTCATGAAGGGAATGGGGACACCATGGAAATGGCTTGGGCAGGGCTCTGCATGCAGCAGATGTTCAATAAGTACAGGCTGGGAAGGCAAAGGGACAGTGACAACGGCCCCTTGGGGGAATGAGATGCCTTCTCCAGCTCCGCTTCCTACAGTGAAGGGGTGCCTCTTCTGACCAGATGGCTTTCAACATGAGGCCATGGTGTAGACCTTGGCCTGTCTGGCCTGTCTTTGGGGCAGATAACCCCCTGTGTATGAACTCAAAAAGGCCACAGTCTCAGGGTCATCACGTCACCAAAGCCAGGCAAGGCCAGGCCTGGTCACTTCTGGCCTTCCAGCCACGTCACCCCTTACACAGCTTAATTATTAAATCTGGCAGGGCTGAGGGGCTGAACTGGCTCCTCCTGAGTGACTAAACATCCTCAGTGGGTGCAGGACCCCCAGGGCTCCGAGGCATACTTGTAAAAGGTAACTTGTGAAGATCACTCTCTGCTGCCTTCACACTGCCCCAGAAGCCTTTGCCCTCCTCCTCTTCCTCAGAATGCTCATTTATTGAGTACCTACTGTATGCCGAGTGAGCGGCTAGGGTGTACTTTCTCAGACTGAGTCCCAGCTGGCTGTCTGGGGGAAGCAGAACTGGTGTCCCCTGAACAGGTGATGGCTCTGCTTTTCAAATAGTCCGCACGCTGGCTGTGTCCCGCCATGTGCAATAATGATGTTACCACATGGATGGCCAGAGTGTTGTAGACTGATCTTGCCCCACCACCAGACTCTTGGCTGTATCTGGGTACAGTTTAGATTGTCCCTACTACAGAGATAATTTGGAGACTCCAGGGTGCAGACCAGGACACACATACTACCCTACAATGCACCACTACAGAGCGCCCTCCAACCCCCAACATAGGGGTGCCAAGGTTGAGAACTCAGCCAGGAAGTGAATTCCATTACAATGTCCTCTTCACAGCTGTGGAAACTGAGACACAGGAAGAGAGAGTAAGACTTGCCCAAGATTCCCATTTTATGTCCAGTTCCCAGCTCTTCACCATAAGGCTCCACTGCCTCATCTGCAGCAAAAGCACCTTGCATTCTCCAGTCTGGAAACCCTTGCCAAGTATATAGGGTGCCTTGTCATCTGTTACTCATGGGAACTGGGCTTCTATCACAGGCCAAGGGCAAGGCAGACTGGGCACCAAGAGTATAGAGATGCCTCTCCATGAACCTCTATTTTATTGCCAAGGGTTCATGGACATTTCAGAATAGATCATTCATGGCTTCCCAGATCAAGGATTTCCTGCAAACCCACTATGAACAAGTTTTTTGAGCACCTACTATGTGCTCTGTCCTCAGTATTAGAGACCTAGCAGCAAGATGAACAGAGCCAGTCCTGCTGGGTGCCAAACCAGGATCTGGTGGCAGAAATGAATCATAAACAGAAAGACAAATGCCATCCAGATTGCACTGGACTGTACTGAGCATGACCATGGGTAAGGGCTTAGGCTCCCTGAGCAAGAGGATACTCAAGCATATGTGCACAGAAAGATGTGGAAACTGGAGTCCAATCTTGTGTGTCCTTTGTCGGCATCATCCACATTGCTTATTGAGATAGGGTCTCTCACTGTCTAGAATGTGCCAAGCAGGCGAAGCCAGAGAACAGAGCACTGGGATCCTCCTGTCTCCACGTCTCCAGTGCTGTGCTCAGCTTTCTACAAAGGCTCTTGGCAAATACTTCACCCACTAACCCATCGCCAGCTGTCCTTTGTTATTAGGTATTTCTGGGTGTGGAGAAGGGCATGAGCTGGTCCCAGGAGAGGAAGCACCTTGTCCATCCAGTGAGACTCCAGCATCTTGAAGTTGCCTGATATGAAGCAGAGCCTGGTATACATGTTAATTATTTAATAAACTAATGAGAAAATAATGAGAAATGGTACTAAGGAAGTGATCTTGCTGTGGTCACACAGTTGCCAACAGTAGTATCAGGATTTGAACCAAGAACCAACTCTACAATTGGCACCTAACATAGGGTGATACTGGCTGCCTCTGGAGAGTCCACCCTAATGTAGCAGAACTCCATCCTCCATAAAGGGCCAGACACTGACCCTCCTTACAGAGCCTGTAGCCCCACTGATGTGTCTAGAACTCACTGAGTGTCCGGGAAACTGAAATCAGAGAGGTTTGGGATCTTCCTCAGCCTGCACAGTAGCCAGCCCACAGAGCTGGGATTCCATCTTGTCAGACATTTCATCTTGTCCTCTTCATTTTCAACATGTTCTGAGTCCTGAAGAGTCAGAAGGTCTCCAGGCTAATGGAACAGAGTATGCTGCCCAGCACCCTGGCATTGCCTCCAGTAAGGAATTCTGGGAAATGAGCTAAGGTCCTGGTACCTGGAGTTTGAACCAGCCCTGCTACTTTCCTGCTGGGCAGCCTTAGGTAAGTGGCCCCTACTTTCTGGTCTTCTGATAATTACAGCTGACATTCTATAGAACTGAAAAGGCTGCTTTTTTAACCTTGTGGGTCCTGACCCCACATGGTGCCACCTAACAGACATATTTCTGAACTTGAAATGATCAAAACTTAATTCAAAGTCAAATGTGTAATAAACCTGAAAAGTTTCTTCTCCCCTCTTTCCACTGTAATGCACAACTTTGCCACAATCTTGGTCCTGGACCAAAGATGGCATCTGTGTCCTGCATGCCACTCCACCACTCAACATTAACAAATGCCACCCAAAGCACCCATCAAACAGAAGGAACAGGTGTGCTACTCAGATACCTGAGCAGGCCTGCGGTCACAAGAAATAAAGGAAGCAGAGGGCCCCACTGGTAAGAAAAGACGTGAGGATCTGACTCTAGGAAACCCTAAAGCCACAGAGTTGTCTCCCCTGAGAGCGAAATGTCAGAGGTGGCGGCTAAGTGCCAGCAGCCCACTCAGCGACATGGATTGAGAAGATGCCGATTCCCCAGGATGCTTCTGCATCCCTCAGTTTCCTCCTCCTGTGATAAGCTTGAATTGAGCCTACTCTGTACTCCTGGGTAGGTGCAAGATGTCCAGCTGGAGCAGCTGTGTGACCGACCCCTCTGGTCCCACACAGGACAGGGGCGCCACAGGGAGAGAACTGGTGGTGTGCACAGCTCAGTTAGTCAAGGTGTCCCTAAGGGTTGGTACAGCATGTCAGCTAGGGCTCACAGAACTTCTCATTGGGGGTGACACTACCTCCCACATGAATGCCAAGGACAAGAACGCTGCTCCGGGCCTCTGAGAAAAGGACATTCCTTCAGAGAGGAGAGACTGGTCCTTGCAGAGGGCTTCAGGTGTCAGAAATCAAAGTCAGGGGCAGGAGTTCTGAGAGGGGCCGCCCTGGCCAGGCTGAGGGTGAGTCCTGGAGTAGGAGATCTATTGAGAGTTTTACCCCAATCCCTGGTCAGGACCTGCAGTGGATCGAGGACTCACAAGAACCCTGGCTGATATCCTATGTACAGCTCAGAGTGGGCATGCACCTTTCTGTAGCTTGGAAATGCCTGGCACTGTATCCAGAGCTCCAACCAAACTGCTGCTCTCCCGTGGAAGACGGAGATCCAAGAAGAGAAAGTCTATCCCAGGTCTCACCCTACAGAGCAGCAGAAACGGAGCCGAGGTCCAGATCTTCACATGCTTCACCAAAGATGAGAACCGAGGAAAGAGGGAAGGGGGGAGGGGAGGGGGAGGAGAAGAAGGGGAGAGGGAGGGGAGGGGAGAGGGAGGAGGGGAGGGAGGAGGAGAAAGGAGATGGAGGAGGAATGAGTGGAGCAGAGGGGAGAAGAACCGAGGAGGAGAAGGGGAGGGGTGGAGAGAATACCCGGAGCCAGGCTGACTTCCTCTCGCCCACAGGGCATCTCCATTCAATCTTAGCCAGAGTCACAGATAAAAGCATTTCCCACAGAAACTCCATTTCTACTTCCGTTTAAAGGCAGGGCTGAGTGCCAGGCCACTAAGGATTGGATCTGAAGTATCCCCGTGGGCTTTGAAAAGCGTTTTGAGTACTGATTTCCCAGCCGGTAGCACTGTTGGGGCTGCCTTAACTGAGAAAATGCCTCCATAGGATTGATTAGCCTGTGAGCAAGTCTGAGGGGGCATCATTTTAGTGAGCGATGTGGACGGGTCCAGCCCACTGTGGGTGGGGCCACCCCTGAGCAGGTGGTCCTGGGTAGAATAAGAAAGCAGCTGAGCAAGCCAGGGGGAGCAATTCCTTCCCAGCGTCTGCTTTGTTTCCTGCCTCCAGGTTCCTGCCTTGCCCTCTCCCAGGGATGGACTGGGACCTGAGAGTTGCTTTGGGTTAGGGTGTTTGTCACAGTAACAGGAACCTGACTAGGGCTCTGACAAATCCTGGAGCTCTCTGGCCAGCCCACCTAGCCCAGTGGATTCAGAGAGTGGCTATCTCAAATATTAAGGTGGAGAAAGATGGTCCCACACCCAATGCCCACCACTGGCCTCCCCATGCACATGCACACACATTCACCTGCACAACATATAGGCAAATGTAGGCAAATGCACTTCCCCACACATGTACATGTACCTGCCCACACACATGCACACACATACACACCTGAATACAAACACAGACACACCACAGAATAATCAATGAGAAACAAGACAATTCCTTTTCCTTCACAGTCTAGAGAGCCCATTCCTTGCTGTTTGTTACACAGTGTGGTGGACGCCATGCCACACTAACTTCAAAACTCCTGGGGAGCTGTCAACATCAGCCAATGACAATACAAGATGCTGGGCCAGCTACTCGGCAGGCTGACACAGGAGTTCAAGGCTAGCCTGGTCAACTAATAAGACCTGATCTCAAAATAAAAGGAGGCAGGCAAAAAGAACATCCATAGCCCGGCAGTGGTGGTGCATGCCTTTAATCCCAGCCCTTGGGAGGCAGAGGTATGTAGATCTCTGTGAGTTCAACGACAGCCAAGGGCTACACAAAGAAACCCTGTCTTAAAAAACAGTGTGTGTGTGTGGGGGGGCGGTATTCATGTGGCAGAGGAATAGAAGAAGCCGGGAGGCAGGGTCCAAGGGTGGGAGCTTTACGTGGTAGAGGGCTTCTTAAGCAGGTATCAGGGCCTAGCACAGCCCCCAATAAAAGAGAGAGAAAGGGGGAGGGCTAGAAGAGAAGGGAGGGGAAGGGAGGGAGGGAGAGCCAAGCAGGGGAGAAGGAGACAGAATACAGCTGGATTTAAATTACAGATGTGCAAGATATGAGTTCCCCGTCTACTACAAGCCCAAACAATGCTGTGACTCTCTCATCCTATTTCCTCTGGGGTCCAGCCCTACCCTGACAAGGTTACACTGGAACACGCAATTTTGTGCCTGGCAGCCCCATCTAGGGGTGCTGAGTGTGAGTCCCCCAGGGCCTGGCATTGGAATCTAGATCTCCCACTCTGTCTGGGTGAGCCAGTGATACACAAATCATCAACCTTCTCTGGGTGTCACACTGCCCATCTTGGATGGTGACAACCAGAGCAGAGGGCTGGAGAGGGGCCTTGGAGAGCTCTGGACAGAGCCTGGTGCTGTGTGTCAGCTGAGGGAAAGGAGAGTGCCAGCCGGTCACCTCCTGATTTGAGAGCTGAACCCTGATTTGTGATCAACACACCAGCTCTCCTTTCTCAGGTCACAGTCTGCCAGTAATGACAAGCTAGATAAGACTGTGACCTGCTCCAGCCTGTGAGACTAGAAGCCTACTGGGGTGGCTGGAGAGATGGCTCAGCGGTTCAGAGCACCATCTGCTCTTCCAGAGGACCCGGGTTTGATTCCCAGCACCCACATGGCAGCTAACAACTGTCTGTAGTTCCAGTTCCAGGCAAAACACCAAGGCAAATAAATAAATAAATAAAATAAAATTTTTTTTTAAAAAAGAAGCCTACTGGGAGGTCATGATCTGGGAAGACCATGTCCCTTAAGGACTGGGCAGTACTGTCCCCAGTCTTCATTTTCACCTGGGTCATTGTCAGAAGGCAGTGTTAGAATCAGTGTGAGGGGGCTGGAAAGATGGCTAAGAGGTTAAGAGCACTGACTGCTCTTCCAGAGGTCTTGAGTTCAGTTCCCAGCATCCACATGGCGGCTCACAACCACCTATGATATCTGGTACCCTCTTCTGTATACTGTATACATAATAAAATAAATAAGATTTTTTTACAAAAAGAATCAGTGTGAGGCCAGCTGCTCAGGACACTGTGCGGTGGCCTCTTCCCTCTCACAGATGCTGTGCTGAGACACTAAGTCCCTAGCCAACAGACTTACCAGGGACCTCTCACCTGGGACATGAGTTTATTACACAGGGGTACTGGTGTCCACATGCTGCTTGGACCCTCCTGCCTCCTGCCTGGGACTCAGAGAGTGAGCTGCTTGTGATGTGCACACAAATTTAACTCTGTCCCCAACAACCTTGGTGGAAAAAACACATCCAGGTCTGTGACCATGGCAAAAGAGTACAACAAATCCACCTGGGGCCCAATGCCATGAGCTAATCAGGGATGACACAGCATCCCTGGAGACACGTTGGAGTGATGAAGATACTCACCACTGTCCTGTTTAGAAAAAAATACCATGCCTCTTCTTGTACTCAGAACAACAGCGAAAGATCTGGCCCTGCCTGCCAGTAGAGCTGTATCTGACCATGTCTGTGCCCCCGGGGAGGCAGGGCGAGTGCTGGGCTCTGCTTCCTGTCCTCTGTTCCCTCAGCCCCACTTTTATCAAGGGACCTTCCACCTTGCCCATCTTTGAAGCAAATCTCCACAGCCTCTCTCTCCTTGAAGTGGCATGAAACACACTCCCAGGGAGCCATACTCTACCTGTCCCCCAGCCAGGTCCATTTTCATGTGGTGGGTGCAGCGTACCATCCGCCCCCAGGCGATTCCAACTGGAAGCTGGACAGGCCTTCTGCTCCTGGAATGCAGGACCCACGCCAGGCCTGTGGAGAGGGCCCAGCGCTGATAAAGGAGCGCTGACCGTGGCAGAAGCTGTTTCCTAGAGAAATGCCTTCCCCTCTCCTGCCCAAGTTCCCAGGATGTGGCAAGCCCCAGATTCCTGGGTCAGTAGGCAAGTTTCCAGAACCTTCCATCTCAGTTACACACATCCCAAGAAAGTACAGCAAAAGCTACCTAACTGAGGAATGCTGGGAGCTTATTTAAAATACAAGAGGGTATGTTGGCCATTTTAAGGTGCTGTTTCTTTCTGGACCCTCTTCTTGAGGGAAGGCTGCTTGTTTACCTAGGGATGGTCATACTGGGACAGCTGTGCCCCTCCCATCCATCAGCCTGTTCCAGAGTCTAATGGCCTCCAGTCACCAACAGATCTGTCTCCTGCCATAGGGTTGTTGTAGCCACAACAGCACTTGGGAGGGACACACAGGACACACAGGAAGTGACAAGTGTCTGTGCCCTCAGCAGTCACCTTCCCAGATATCAAACAGGACAGAGACTTGCTGCATTGCCTGGTCCTTCTTCTCCGCCTGGCCATAATGAAGTCTTTTATGGCTTCTGTTTTTAGGGTGGCTCAGTGAGAGCCACTGGTGACCGGTCCTGACTTGAGGAAAGGTTGTAACCCCCAAGTTCGATAATAACCAAAGGTTTGGTGGAGATTGGCTCTGTCTCATTCAGTCCCTGTCCCCTGGTGGGAATAACTTGGAGGCAATTCCCTGTTCTGTACAGGGCCCAGGAGATCTCTGTGGCATTCAGTGGCCACTAGACAGGCTAGCTCAAGAATGGTTCTGGGTGGGCCACCTCCCCCCATCAGCCTCAAGCTTTCATTCTCTACATTTTAGTGACAACTGAAACCATAGCCTGAGGACCAGGTTTTTGCAGATAAGAATAGATGTGGCTGGGGCTTGAGAGATGGCTCAGCAGTTAAGAGCACTGATTGTTCTTTCAGAGGACCAGGGTTCAATTCCCAGCACCCACATGGCAGCTCACAACTGTCTGTAGTTCCAGTTCTCAGTTCCAGACAAACACCAAGGCAAATAAATAAAAATAGTGTTGTTTTTTTTTTTTTTTTAAAAAAAAAAAAAAAAAAGAACAGATGTGGCCTTCTCCAGCCGGTCTGCAAATGCCCAGGACTCAGAAACCACTTAACAATGCTCAGATTATAGAGAGACACAGCACTCCACTCTGCCCTCTGCCCTCAGACTCTAGATCAATGGTTCTCAACCTTCCTAACACTGTGATCCCTTAATACTGTTCCTCAACCATAAAATTATTTTCATTGCTACTTCATAGCTATAATTTTGCTACTGTTATGAACTGTGATGTAAATATGTAGAGTATCTAATATGTGACCCCTGTGAAGTTCATTTACCCCCAAGGGGTCATCACCCAAAGGTTGAGAACCACTGCCTTACATGTTCTGTGTCCTGATCTCTCTTTCCAGACTCTACTCACAGCTACCCCAGGGCCTTTCCTCTCCCTGGATCTGCTGCCCAGACCTCTGTGTGTTCAGACATTACCTCTCTGGGTGCTGTACCCCATCCCTGCTCCCACTGAGCTTCCCTCTCTGTGACTTCCTCGTGTATAGTAGCAGCTCACCTTGTGTGTTCAACTGCTGTTGAATGGGCTAAGAGCAGGTGTGGGGGGCGAGCTGATCTTTTGAACCCGGAACCTTGTGTGTTCAACTGCTGTTGAATGGGCTAAGAGCAGGTGTGGGGGATGAGCTGATCTTTTGAACCCGGAACAAAACCAACCTCAAGCAGCATCGGTTTCTATGGACACTTGTTAGAAAAGCCACAGAACTTCTAAGTGACAGGAAGACATGACTGGACTAATGCTATGATGTATACCAGAACCTGGCTGTGCCTGGGTACCCAGGAAAGGCTTCCCCAAGGAAGTGAGGCTGGAGCTGGGGTATAAGAAGAAATGGGGGAGATGGGGGAGACTGAGGTGGGGGAGATGGAGGTGGGGG
>PVIH01006163.1:46881-114564 GCA_004025045.1 Sigmodon hispidus | reverse complement strand
GGAATAGAAGAAGGAGAAGAATACCAGCTCAAAGGCACAGATAATGTTTTCAATAAAATCATAGAAGAAAACTTTCCTAACCTGAAGAAGGAAATGCCTATAAAGATACAAGAAGCTTACAGAACACCAAATAGATATGATCCCAAAAAAAAGTCAGCGTGCCACATTATAATCAAGACACAAAACATACAGAACAAAGGAAAAATTTTAAGAGCTGCAAAAGAAAAGGGCCACCTCACATATAAAGGCAGACCCATCAGAATAACACCTGACTATTCAATGGAAACGATGAAAGCTAGAAGGGCTTGGTCAGAAGTTATACAGACTTATACAGAAGTTATACAGAAGTTATACATCCATGCTAAAACAGCATGGATGCCAAACTAGAATACTATACCCTGCAAAATTATCAATCACCATAGATGGAGTAAACAAGGTATTTCAGGACAAAGTCAGACTGAAAGAATATCTATCTGAGTCGAAGGGTATACCACCCAAGATATGGCCAATCTCAGCCTCATGGACCTCTCCTTCATCTCTGGCTGGCTTTGACCCTAAAAATAGTCTTCAATCAGAAAGAAATGCATATTGTCCAAGACTTAATTCTACTCTTTGGTACTCTAGAAATTATTTTATCTCCCCTTATAAAGCTTTTTATATTTTAGCAGAAAGCAGTTTCACTCACTAAATTTCCTCCACCTATGTTAATGAAACATCTTTCCTTCAATCATTGCTCACAGAACTAGGTTGGTCTCTCCACCTGAATGAACCTAAGTTTTCAATGACTCTTTTAGTTGCAACATTTTTATGGCTTTTAAATGTGTTGGTCCACAGTCCTACTCAACTTTAATGTATTCAAAACTGATTTGAGGGCCAGGGAAATGAGGTAGCAGGTCTAAGTACTCACTGACAAAGTAAAATTTGTCATGGTAAAAGACGAACTGACTCTTGAAAGTTGTCCTTTGACCCCCACAATATACATATACAAACAAGACAGATAGACAAACAGACTGACACACACACAAATGGAAAAATAATCTTAAATGATTTAGAATGTTTCAGTTTAGTAAAGGATACTAGTTATATCCATTTGTGTCTGGATATATTAATACTTAAAGCATAAACTAATATTTAGCTTTTCCAGCAGCAGCCTTTCTTGTCCTGCTACTGACTAGATCAGAGCAGTCACTTCCATCTGGCCATTAAGCAGACAGCACTGAACATTATCCTTCATCGTCAACCACATCCACACAGCCTCACACACTCATGCACACTTTGATCAGGGCTGTCCCTGTTCCGACTGCTACCTTTTTGTGCCAGGTTTTCTACCAATGCATACCTGGGAAGTACTGCACATACTGGCTTTGTGGCTTTGCTTATGGTACTTTCTTAATTCCCACTCCTCAAGGAACTTATTTCAGCATCTTGCTTTCAGTGTTCACTGCCACAAGTTATGTTCTAGGCACAGTCCCATGTGCCGAAAGTCACAGAACAAATGTATTTGCTTTCTGGTTGAGAATTTTATTGGGAAAGCAGAATCCAAAAAGCAATAGTAATAGAGCAGAACAAACTAAGCAAGACCTTCTGGTCTTGGAGCGTTGATTCTTTTGGAGGCAGGGAACAGTCCAACTGGACCTGACAGAGTAACAGAGTCAAAGAGCTCACTTTAAAATGAGGTATTTAGCCATGTTTACAAAAGGCAACACCAGGCCTGGTTAAGCAAACTGAGGTCTGACTGGTAGGTGAGATGGCTTCGCCCAATGGAGGAGAAATGAATGAGTGAGAAAAGCTATGGAAAGATAACCTAGATGTTTATAAAACTATATATAAAAAGAAACAAGGAAGAACCTTTAAACTATGTTATAAAAGACAAACTAATGTTGGAAAAAAACATAGGATTAAGAGAAAATATATGACACAAAAGTACATATGAGTCATGCCAATTTTATATAAGCATGTAAAGCTGGGCCCAGCAGTGAATGCCTATGATCTCAGTATACTCAAAATTATGAAGCAGAGCACCAGTCTGAGGCCAATCTGGACTACATAGAAATACCCTCACCATACTCTCAAATAAATGTAAATAGCAAATATGCAGTGTTTGTATATATATATATATATATATAGTAAATTCTAAAGTGCTAAGTTATATTTTAATAATTCTTCCTTATATTATATTTACTACAAGTAAGGTTTAAAATAGTGAAGGAGGTTACAATGCTAACCAAACACTAATTTCCATATTATATGCTGTTTTAAAAGAAGAAAGTCAATGGAAATGAAGGTGGGGCTCTTAAGTGAGATCATCATTGGACAAATGGCAAGTGATGGGGGCCACAGAAGTGGGAAGACTAGGTGGAGCTCCCTTACTGCTAACATTTTAAAGGCTGGAGAGTTTGGAATGCTGGTACCTCTTTCATTAATTTTATTCATGGTGTTTTACAGAACAATTCTTATCAAAAGAAGAGAAGCAAAAGTTCTAAGAAGAGAATCTTAAGATTCCCATCACAGGGACACACTCTAGAGGCAAAGCATCTGCCTGGGAAACCCTTAAGTCAGTACAAAACCACAGCTGGATCCTTGAAAGATCAACTTTATTCAAAAAACTTCTGTCCCAAGCCAAGGCCAATCCTTGCTTCCTTCACACATCTGTAGCACCTTGCAGAGCCCTATGCAAGTCTATAAAATGTGGCTTATAGAAATTACTGTTGATAACCTAATGCCTCATGACATTTTGTTGATCCACACAAGTATCCTTCTGAAAAAAAAACATAAGATTAAGAGCAGAAGGAAGGCATTGACAGGTTGGGCTTCACACGGCCAGGGTTTTGTTTACTCTATCATGAGGATTCTTATAAAAAACAAAAAACAAAAACAAATCTATTATTTTTTGGATTATTTTTGCTGGATTAATTTTATTTTCTTTCCTGAATTTCAAATGGACAGCTATCCAAACATATGCTGAATTCAACTGTAAATTTAGAGTTGAACAACCACTTTGGAGAGTGCAAGGGTAAACTTCAAACTGCTTCACATGTGCTGCACTAGTAGATATTTATATATACAAGTGAATTATATTTACAAGGCACTGGCCCCTAGGACAAAGACACATCACTAAGTAGTTTTACATGTCACTTGCCTATCCAGTGTCCTTCTGGGCAGAACATCAATCAATTCCCTAGGCCACTTGGTATGCTTTGAACATCTCTGACTGTGAAGTCAGTCATACATTTGCTTAAATCTAGACATAGAGTCTCCAGCAATTACTTATCTTCTTTGCATTACTGGGTATCAAATTAGACTCCTTGGGCATGTTAGACAAGCATCATCCCACTGAGCTATATCCCCACCCTTTATTCATTTTATTTTATTTTTAAACAAGGTTTCACTAAACTGCTCAGGTTGAACCTGAGGTTACTTCAAGACAGGCATTGAATTTGTGATCCTCCACTGTGCCCAGTCAGCTGAGCAGCAGGAATTATAGGCCTATGCCACAAGGCTTGACTGATGTTTTATAACATGGATTCTTGATCTTGAAAAATATGGGGAAACCTCAGGCATCCCAAACCTAGTTCTAAGACATAAATAATGATTGTAAATGGTGTGCATATGGTCGATGCTCAGGTTTTACTGTCCTTCCCTTTCATGGTAGGTCAGTATTCTAAGAAATACTCAATATCTTCCTATTCCTTGGCATACATGACCTATGCAATCTGCTGCTTTTGAGTGGGTGGGAGTGGGACACCGAATCGGATGAGATATGGGCCTGGATTAGGTTAAGCTGTGTAAGTCTCCTCCTTAGCAGACTGGAGAGAGATTTTCCTGCTGGTGTGAGGAAGCAAGCTCCCATGCTGTGAACTTCCTATGGAGACAGCCACATGGCGATGCCTCAGAGCAGCCTGTAGGAGCCCAGAGTGGCCAAGGCTAACAGCTAGAGAA
This sequence comes from Sigmodon hispidus, assembly GCA_004025045.1. Taxonomy (NCBI): domain Eukaryota; kingdom Metazoa; phylum Chordata; class Mammalia; order Rodentia; family Cricetidae; genus Sigmodon; species Sigmodon hispidus. The sequence goes on along the minus strand of PVIH01006163.1, from coordinate 110,625 downwards.
AATACTAGCGCCTAGCTCTAGGACAGCAAGGAATGGAATGCTGCCTGAAAGAGCTTCAAAAAGAATCCTGGGAACTAAATCATGACAAGCACTGTAACCTCAGCCTTGGAAGACCCTGAACAGAGAATCCGGGTAAGCTTCGCCTCACTCACGGGAACCATTAGATAATGGGTGTCTGATATCTTAAGCCATTAAAGTTGTGACAAATGATTACATAGTATAAAAAAACTAATAGACACTTCTTGAATGAAATGAAGCCGCTGATTTGAGAGACTTAACACCCTTGTTGAGAAGGTCACTTCATTTCAGCAATAGCTATGATTATCCACATTGTTCCTGAAAAAATGCCATTCATATCACCAAGAAAGCTCCAGCAGAGACTTCAGTGGGAATCAACCCATCTCACACTCTATAGACCCCAATGTTCTACATGAAATTCTACAAAGGGCATTGCTCCATTGTTTTTTGGATGAATTTATTTTAAGGGTAATGTAGAAACCATAAAATGCCTTTTTAAAATATACTACAATCATCACAAAGTTCCAGAATAGCTTTAAATTTACTTGTTTTTTTTTAACCTGCTTTGATCTTTCTTCACACTATAGCAATGTTACAATACTTTTGTGTATAAAAAAACTAGATGATTCAGTTTTCTTTTAATTTGATTAACTGATATCCTTTTGTGAAAAGTTAAATCATGTTAAATTCAATCTTTAGCAATCATGCAAGAAAAATATTTATAATTAGTGATAAACTTGATTTTAGAAGAAAATTGAATTTTCTTGTATGTGGGCTGAAACCCAGAAGAATTTCCCAGAGATTAATTTCTGTACTCCCTCCCTCCTCCACATGGCTATGACACACTACAACACAGTCTCTTAGTCCCAGGCTTTGTGTTATGCCCCCCACCAAGTCAGCACATGGGCAATTGGACTATTTCTGTCCACTCTGACTTGAACAGTGCTGGCACTGAGTTTCAGGAAGTTGCTGTGAACACAAGTGGTAATTCTAACAAATATAAACTGAGAATTTTTACAAATGTGCTGGGGATACCCCCTGACGCTGCCCTCTCCAGACCCTGCCCAAAGAGAGCCCACAAAGCAGAGGCTGTACCGGGAGGGGAGGGGATTTAAGGTCTGGCCCACAGACTTAGCTTGTGGTTCCCTCCTGGCCTCTCCTCTTCCCTGGGACCACCTTGGAATGTTTTGCTCAGATTAAACTTGGATTTATTAATTTGGCCTGATCTGACTCAATCCAATGGCAGAGAAACCTAATACCTGGGTACAGAAACTTTTCAAAATGAACTCTCAGCTAGAAACCAAAAGTGGCAGTGAATATGCTCCCACTTTTCAATAGGCACAGTTATTTAGGGAACAAGATAACAACTTTAACTAATTTGAGTCAACAGTTCTTGCTTTTGCAAATTTATGCACGTGACTGTGGGAAGGGTTGTTTCTGGGACCACAGAGAGGTCAGAGGAAGTCTGGAACCCAGAAAACTACAGCTGAATAAACTTTTGTTCAGAGGAGGGAAAGACACCAATTTTATATTGAAAAAAACTGAGTCAATGCACTGTAGAAAATTGTCCCCAGTAGGCTCCTGTAGTTGAACACTTGGTCTGGGCTTGGTGGTGCTGTCTGGAGAGATCGTAGAACCTTTAGGAGGTGGAAGCCTTCTAAAGGAACTGTGTCACTGAGTTCAGGCTTTTTTATTCTTCTCTGCTTCTTGTATATGGAGGAAAATGTGACCAGCCAGCTTTCCCCTCCTGTTGCTTGCTGCCAAGCTGTCTGCATCATTACTGACTTCATCCCTCTGGAATCTTAAGTCAGAATAAACTCTCTCTTCCTTAAGTTTCTTTTGGTCATAATATTTTATCACAGGGACAGAAAGACAACTCACAGAGATCACACAGGAGACTCTTGGACTAAGACAAACAAACAAACAAACAAACAAGCTGAGGATTGTAGAGGGTACATGTAAGTTTTGGTTTGATAGTCCAGAAAGGAAGAACTCTGAGATCTTAGTATTAATGTGGCTTTTCTTTCCTTTGTCTTTGGAGTTTCTGGTTTTTCCCCTGGACTACAGCAGGAGCCCATAACAACAGAGGGTACACTGTGGAGTTGAGTCTGGGTTCTGTAAGGAGTCATCCACTACATCCAAAATTTAGTTTGACAAAGCATGATCAGAACAATCAGTCTCAAGGCTTCTCCTAGAACTATACACTCCTTAAAACAACCATGGTCAAGATGGCATCTCCCTCCATCATCTGGGGAGGGAGGGAAGTAGCCTGTCTCTTGCTTCCTTTCCATGACTATCAGCACTTTCCCCAGGGGAGACCCTCAGCCATGCAAAAGACCAAAGAGCACTGAAGATGGGGTCAGGAGGCACACAGTTTAGACCCCTTTCTCACCTTTAATTAACTGCCAGTGGCAATTTCCTCAACTGAATGACTGTCCCGCTATCCCCATGTTGTACCACCTGAAAAGCATCAATTCTATCTTTTTCTGTTTAAATCACAAACCAAAAGGTTCAGCATTGATGACTATAAAGGCAGAAGGATAGTTTGAATTGTCTCAGATCTCTTTTTCATTAGGCCTACTGTTGAATCAGGGGAGAAAAAAAAATCAAACTTGATTTCCTTGAATGCTAAATGAGGTGTGAATTTTTAATTATTGTTAAAGGAAACTGAGTGAGAATTTCAGTTCTGGAATGGAAAGCCACTCAGTACAGGAGGGAGGACTCAGGAAAGCCCAAGAGCGAGCTCTGGCTACCTGCCTGCCTCTGCTAGCTCCTGTGATAATCCCTGGGCCCAGAGATGCCCTGGACTTGCAATGTCCAGGAAGTCCATGACCCACTTTGGACAGGTAGTGCAAAGGAGAATGTCATAGTCTCAGAGCAGTTCTGCCCAAGGGGACAACTGTGGACTAGCCTGTTAGAGCTTCCTACCATCAGCTATGGAGGAAACACTCATACCTCTTTCTATGTCAGAAATCTGTGTTTTCTAAAAGGCATGTTTCTCTGAGGACTGGAGGAAGCACTCTCTATTGTGGGTACAGTATACCAAGCCTTATTCTAACAACATACCAGGCCTTCCTTTTTCTGCTCTGTGGACTCTGGTAACACAATCTGTTTCTAGAGCATTCCCTGGGCAGAATAAGATCTTCTGTGTTACCATGCTAAGCCTCCTTATCACATTTTCAGAAGCACAAATGGTAAATAACATTTGCTTAAGCAGACTTTGCCATCTCTTGCATTTGTAAAAGATTATTTATTTCAAAGAATATCTTGAAAGCAGTAAGTTTCAAGGAAAATATTATGCCATGATGATGGCATCTGTTTCTTTGAATAAGACCAAGTCATCTTCAATGTTTCTTCTACTTCTTGCTAAAAATACTCATTTCACATCAGGCCCTGCCATTGTTTGGGAGGCTGGGGCAGGTGGCGTGGGGAGGGAGTATGACCCTGAGATGGCACAGGTCATATCAATAGGCTCACTCTCACTCTAAGTGATAAGTTCACTGGAACTGATATATAGCAGGAGGTTCTTGAACTTCCAATATCATTCACTCTGCTGCATTGAGATGCCAGAGAGAGATAACCTCTCTCGTGCCCAGGTTACCTTCTGAAATCCAGAGTCCTAGAAGACAGAGCTTAGTGCAGGAGAGCCCTGGTTCCCAACCATCCACATGCATGTGCTTAGTTTTCAATAGTGCATTCCTTGCAAGGTCCTTTACGTTATGTTTCCTACTGAACAAATTGTGTGAGGCACACGTTTTTGTTCAGTAAGTTCAGCTTGTCAGTGAAGTTATGCTTCAGGTGACATATACCAGGAAAACCAGAATGATAGTAGCTTCCTGCCTATCTGTTAACTAATACATTCTCTCCCATCTTGGTGCCAGGTATCAGAGAGCAGAAAGACTAAAACCCAGATCAAACTAGGTAGGTATTAAAGTACATATGGATTAATTTAGTCATACCTATGCATTCAAAAATATTCTTTGGATGCTCACTCTACCTTGTGTCCAGTGGTTCATACTTCTGTCTTTAAGAAGAATTTTTAAAAAGAATCGAACTGGGTATGGTGGCATATACTTGTAGTCCCATACTTGGGAGGCTGAGATGATAGAACTGATGTAATGTTGAGGTCAAGATTGGACTGTTAAAATATCAGGCCATATATAGCAAGACTCCCTAAAGAGCAGCAAAACAGTGGTTCTACCAGATGGCTCAGTGGATGATGCACTTATTGTGCAAGCTGGACACCCTGAGCTCATTTCCCAGAACCTAAGGGAGGTTTGGTGAAGAGAACTGACCCTGCTAACTTATTCTGGTTTCCTCATTTGAACTCTGGCAAGCACATGCCCTTTAGCACCATCTACACACATAAGTAAAAAAATAAAGCAATAGAAGCATTTTCAGGATGAGAATGCCAGAATCTGAGTTACTTCTTAGGAGAATGTGAGACTCACTGGGAGTTTCCTGAGCCAAACAAACTGGAAACAGTCAATAGGCAGAGGAGAGAGGGGAGAATTCATAGATAAAATATGGAAAACTAAGTTACAGAAGAGTGTCAATGACTACCAGAAAAGCCTTATACTAATGGATCGGCAGAGATGACAGAAACCCTACCACACATTCTCAAGAGAATGAGGAAAGTCAAAAGGCTATCCCCACAAAGGACAAAGATAACAGAGAGTCAGGTTGCTGTGTTAGGCACAAGGTGGTGAGCTACATAGCTCTTCATTCAGACATTTTAATAAAATTCAAAAGAATATATAAGAATGCACAATGAATTACTTGCTATAAACCACTAGTCTCTAGTCTTAAATCTATTGTTTTAGCTAACCCAGATTATGAGGCCATAACCCTTTATGCAGATTCAGGTCTCCACTGGCAATTCTTCCTATGACACTGAAAACACATTGTATTAATTTTTCTTCTTCTTTTTTTTTTAACAAATCCTCAGAGAAAATGAATTAACTTCAAACTTTCATTGAGGTAATTACTCTTCCTGTGAGGTTTTTTTTGCTGTTGTTGTTTTGGTTTGCTTTTCATAAGTAAGCCATAACTAGAATGTCCCCATCCCAGAACTAAAATAGCTTTTTTTGCTTTCAGTCATCTATTTAACAAGTGTTTAGTTTGTATCTATAATGCTAGGTATTGTGCTGTTCTCAGGGATCTAATGGAGAAGAAGCTGACCCAGTTCTTCTCACAACCCAGCTTATAGTCCATGGTGAGACAGAAGTGGGAATCGTAATCATACAAGCTAACTGTAGACTGACATTTGTAAGGGAAGAGGGGAAGGTAGTTAGAAGAGCCTTCACTGGGAAACTAAAATGATCTGAGATTCAAAAGCCAAGATTGGATATCCCTAAGTGAAGACTTGGTCAGGCAGGGAACTGTGTGCCATAAACACCAAAGGGAAACTTTTTAAAAGACAAAAATAATATCTACTAGTCACTTGAAATAAATCCTTGTTTTAAGAGCAAGAATAACCTGGGAATAGTTGGGAGGAAATGAAAGCTTCTGCAATGTGGAAAAGTCACAGACAATGGTCTTGAAATGACCAAGTGGAGGGGACATTTCTTGGAGAAGGGTGATATGGCTAGTGATAATTTGCAAAGCCCCAGATAATGAAATAATAAACGTGACGGTAGCAGCCATGAGGGTAAGTCAAGTGAACTTGGGAAGAAGCAACAGAGCATGTTCAAGGTGACCTCTAAGTCCTCAGAATGGTGAGAGACTCTGCATGCCATTCTCCAAACACAGACACACTGCCAATAGACCTTTGTTTCAGTCCGAACTCAGATATGGTTAGGATTTTCAGCCTTCTTCCAAGGACTCTCTTTTATCTTTCTTTCTCTAGTTTTTTAAGCATCTTTTATACTCTTTCCTGTAAAATTGCTGCAAATTGGAAAGAGTGTAAAGATACAGAGCAGAATCTCTTGACATTTTGTGCTGCAGATGGTAGGGAATTTTCAAACATCTGCCATGTTTGAAATTGAGCCCCATTCTCTCTTTTAATATTTATTAATCACTCAACAAACTGAAAATGAAGCAGCTGATGCCTCCCCACCAGCATGAGTTAACTCTGCAGTCCCTGGGAACACCTAGTGTTAGATTGAAGTAGCTCCCACCACATACAACCATAAAATCTGGTCTGTAAATGGCATTTTATATAGAATTGCTCTTTAATTTATGTATAAAATCATCAATAGTAGAAACCACATGGTGTGTGTTTCTTGTCTGTGTCTGTCTGTCTCTTTTACTCTCTCTCACCTTCTTTAATTTTGTGTCTCTGTCTCTCATATGATCTCTTGTCTTTCTGTCTCTTTGCCTGTGTGTGTGTGTGTGTGTGTGTGTGTGTGCATATTCCACAAATGGGCACTATCCTCCTAATCCCTCTGAGGTGGAGTCTCCCACTAACCACAGGGTAGGTAAGTAGTCAGCAAGTCCCAGTGATCACTCTGTCTCTACCATCCACAAAGAGCAGGAAATACAGACAGCTTTCCATGCAAGTGCTGGGGACTTGATGTTAGGTCTCACACTTGTGTAGCAAACACTTTTATGCACTGATCCATCACTGAAGCACTATGTGTTACATATTTCTAAGACACTACAGAAATTGCTCACAAATAATATATATCATTCTTGCTCAACCTAAATATAACAAACACATAAATACATGTATTTCTCTGTCTCTGGTATGTTTCTGAATACTGGAAAAAATAACCAGGTATAGTGTCATAGCAATAAGAGGCTTATAATTGAAGGCTGGAGTTGGCATGACACTATTGCATCAATACATTTTCTTGGGCTTCAATCATTTCAATTATAAATCTCAATTTATATCCTCCTAATCCCCCTGAGGTGGAGTCTCCCACTAACCACAGGGTAGGTAAGTAGTCAGCAAGTCCCAGGGATCACTCTGTCTCTACCATCCACAAAGAGCAGGAGATTTCAGCTCTTGGAGCCATAGTATCATAGACCCCAGGACTACTTTCTTTTTCTTTAAAACAAAAGATTTATTTCATTTTAGGTGTGTGTGTGTGTGTGTGTGTGTGTGTGTGTGTGTGTGTGTGTGAATGTGTTGCTTATACAAATGTATGTGCATGGTATGTTTGCTTGGTTCTCAAGGAGGCCAGGAAAAGGTATTGGATACATAGAAACTAGAGATACAGGAGGTGTGAGCTGTCATAGAGTACTTGGATTAGAACCCAGGTCCTCTGAAAGACCAACAAGTGCTCTTAACTGCATTTCTAGCCCCAAGTTTTCCTTCCCTTTTTGAATGCACTGTGAATAAATCATGATATAAAGGGGTGATGCAGCCTGTCAAAAGGTATTATTGTTCAGTAGGCAGGAAAACAAAGGTCTAACCATGCTCAATCACTTGCTTACTCTCTGATCCAAAGTCAATGTTTTCTCCTTGCATGCCTCAGTCTCCTCTTTGTAATCCTCTCTCAGTGACACTGCATTTTTTTCTGACACTGTTATCATTGTCCTTGCTCTAGAGAGTCACAAAAAGAAACATTTTACTCAGTTATATCCCTCTGAAAAGAAAAAAAAAAAAGGACAATAAATGGAAAGCACAGATCATTGCTAGGATGAAAAGATTTCTTCAAATGAGAAATGGCAGTGCTTAGATTCACGCTTAAGATTCTGTCTATATCGCTTTCTTGCTTCTGTTTGAGAAATAGCAGAAGAAATTCCATGTCAGGAGATGCACCTGTTTAAGCAGTGAGTCACTAATGTTCCAAATGAAAAACCTTGTGGGTTAGAGACAGTCAGGTACCCCTCACCTCTCAAACAGAGCCCTGCTTTATAGCAGATCAACTTCACCTGTTAGAGAGCCTCTGTTCACAGCTCAAAGTCCATATAGTAGGTAAGGGAATGATGCCAGAGAACAACTCATCCAACACAACCTGTATTCTAATGAAAGGCAGTTATTAAGAACTTGTCTTTGGTGCCTGCTGATTTCAATCATATCAGCTATACATACATTTTAGAAGCTAAATTGTAATCTACAGTATGCCATGCAGATCAAAATTAGACAGTTGTTGAAGGTTTTCTTCATCTGCTTCTGCCAACAGGGTCAATAAATACAGAGACAGGGCAAACAAATACCTGAAGTACACAGTGAAGGGCAAGAGGCCGTGGTCCAGAGGCAACTATGGCACCATTTGTGTATGTAAAACAGGACAAAGACACAAACTCATTTCTCCTGTTCAGCTCTGTGCATCTATTTGGCCATTGCATACATGTTACTTGTCACACTGATTAAGCAGCTAACACACTGGCAGCCCTGGGAAGAGCCACAGCTATCCTATGCGTGGCAATTGATAAGACAATTAATTGGGATCATTACCATCATTAAAGAAACTGGGTGCAAGATAGATGAAGAAGATGATGAATTTAATTGGGTATAGTTTCTGAGATTCTAGAAAGAAAATCATCTGAGTTTGCCCAATAAATAGTTACAGATGTAATATGTATCTAGTACAGAGCAGAAGATGTTAGAATTAGACCCATGAATTTTCTTTTAAAAGATGATGAAGAATTTCAAGCTTCTATACTAACTTATTCAAAAGAAACTCTTAGTAAACCTCGAATCTTTTAATATATGATTTTTTTATTTGGATGCTATCAATACAATGCTGAAAGTGCCTGGGATGGACTTTGCCGAAAAGCCATTCTGCTTCTGAAGGGAGGAGCAGAAGCCGCCTGCTTTCCATCTTTACTTTGGGTGAGGCTGGACCAGGCTGATGAAGGAACCTGACCTGGAAAGTCGGGAGGGATCTCAGAGAGACTCATCATAGATAGATGTGGACACTGCCAAAGGGAGCTGTCTTCCTGACAAAGTGTGCAAACATTGGGCACTTGAGAAATAACCTTGAACTCTCCCTGATCTGTGAAACCCTCTCTCAGGAGTTCTAAAACAAGACTGACTTCAGTCAAAACAAATAGAAAGGGATATAATAACCTCTGTTTCTCATATGAAAATCATCCCAAAGTGCAGGTTACCCTATATACAATACTTTATAAAAACATAAATATTAAGAGAAGTCATACTTAAAGATTATAAATAATTTAGAATACTTATCTTAGTATCTATATTTTAGACAATTGGAGATTTTGAAAAAATGATATAACATTAATACCCCGAATTGACCAAGAAAAGTTAATCATTTTTATTTTGGCTGAATATTTCATATGAGATTTTGCCTGAGACCTAAGTAAAAAATAAGTTCTTTAGAGTTAAACTTAGTAGAAAAACATAGGTAAAAGTCATTTTTAGCTCAGCCAAATGAGCTTGATAGTTTCTTGCTTCACATAAAGTATTGGTAGAAAATCTCCCTGGAGCCAAGTGAAGATCTGGGCTCTCGAAGTGGTAAGAGGAACAGGTAACTTGAGAGCAGTATGCTATCACTGTCAATAAACACTGATGTAATGTGAGCAAGGTCGCAGGCACATGCCAGGCATTAGGCTTGGCCCTTTGGCTGAGTGGACATAGGCCTACACACTCAATTCAGGAACCTTAAAAACTCAGTATTCTACAAGTCCCAGTAATGTGCTATATTAGATTAATCGATCATGCAACAGTTCTAAATGGACTCAAAGGTTGTATATATGCTAATTCACAATATGCATATCTATGATAATAATTATTAAGAGACCATGAATTTGAGAAGGAATTGTGGCATGTACACAGGATGTATGCAAAGATGAAAATTTAAAAATTGTGTGAAAGCTTAAAAAACATAAAATTCCAAACATAAATATAACTAGTAAGGTTTTCCTTAATCCTAGACATTTGCATGAACTTTTTATATGTTGACTCTGAAGAAATGTGGCAATGGTCATCAGTCTGCAGTCTTGACTTTCATAGCCTAGTCTTAACACTAAAGACCAGCATGCCATAGCCTGTAACCTATTTTTTCTCCAGTCTGACCTTGAGACTTGACATTGGAAAAAGTAAAAGAAACCAGAATTCAGCATCTGCCAGGATTCCCTTATTCCCTTATCTCCTCTTGGCTTTTGTTACTTCCTGGGCCTGGGGTTACTAGAAAGGTCTTATGTTTTGGTTCTAGACTTTTTTCCCTTTTTATCTTTTGTCTTTTTCTCCTTGACAGTGTGAGAAGCTGTTTTGTCTCTGATTCTTCCATAGAATTCATTGATCCTTACATTGTTTCTGGTACAGGATAACGCGACCTTCAGCATTTAAACAAGCTAAAGCAAGTTGGTAAAGAGCAAAGAATATTGTCACTCTGTGTTCTAAGAATAATTCAAACAAGGCTGTTCCGTGAGGGTGACAGGCGCTCCCCAGATTCTCTGCCTTAGACACCATCACAGCCTCACCTCAGCACCGCTTGCTAGGAGGCCAGACATGGGGGAAGAGTGCCACCTTGTGGACTCAAGTGGGAAAGCCCTCACTCTGTGATGCCCACTGGAGTCTTTTAAATTTCAAATCACATTGAAGACAATTGTGTTTTTAAAAGGCTTGAACACCTCTAGTCACTGAAGCGAAGCCTGATTTTACGAATTTCCCATCTTAGCTCTTCTCTGTAGTGGTAGAAACAGCAGTGTGGTAAATCTGTTCTCGGGTAAGATTCAATGTGAAGGTCAATCTCATCTTTTCTAAAGGATTTAGAAATTGGGGGAGTCATTAATTAGGCATATTACATTCAGATTAAAATTTACATAGCACCTGAGCAATAAGTTACACCTGTACTTTTAGGCAGAGAACTAATTACTTCTTTTGAATTAAATCTTCCTTGGGGGGGGGGGGGGAAAGCTGTTCTTGCCTTGGTGCTAACATCCATTTGCAAAAGCCTTACAGTATTTACCTGCAAGGGTTGTCACAAGAGCACTTTATGGATCATTTGCATTGAAATCACCTATGGTTTGTGTGTGTGTGTGTGTGTGTGTGTGTGTGTGTGTGTGTGTGTGTGTCTTCTTGAACCCCCTTTAAGATTAATTGAATCAAAATTTCCGGGTCTAGAGCCAATGCACTAGATTGGTCTAGAACACTGGACTCACCATCCCTTGTGGACTCTTTCACAGGGCAGATCCATTCCCCCTCTGCCTACATCATAGAAATAAATCACCAACTCAGAAAAATAAGCAGGGGATGTACTCACTCATTAGTGGTTTCTAAACAAACAAACAAGAAAAAAGCCAAGCATGCCCAAGCTGCAAACCACAACCACTGAACAGCTTGGGATCAGAAACACCCTGGACTGATCCTTCGGATCCCACTCCACCTATAGGAACACCTGACTCACTCTTGAGGGAGGGGGGACAAAACTGGATTTATCAGAAGTGGAGACTGAACTAAGCATTATTGGATCAGTGGGACCATAGGACTGTCTGCTCCCTGCCCAGGGAGGGGATGGGGAGTTGTGGAGAAGAAAAAATGACCTGATGTGGCAGGAGGGGGAAGGAACCTTGAATGGGATATACAGGGATAAAAAAAAAAATTCAGAGGGAAAGCTGAACACAAAGTAATTTTATGTGTAGCAAATTATTTGCATTATCACCCTTGATAAGTCATGCTTATGATTTTTATTTTCTTTATAGTTATTGTTAACTTATCAGCATTTTAAATTCAATTCACTGTTTTTCTTGATAAATACAAAATAAAAAAAAGAAAGAAATCACCATGGCAGGTGCGTATCCTTATCCCTGGATGTTAGATGTTAGATTTCTAATATGTTTTCATAGCCCAGATTCGAACAGTACCTCATCCAGGAACTTTTCTCAAACAGACCCTCCCACTTCTGTGTGCGTCATCATCTCCTTGCACAAGATTTATATTATTATTCCTGTTCACTCTTCTTCTCTGAGAAATCAAGGAGGGGGATCTTTTGTGCATCCCCACTCTCCATACAGTTTTAAGCTAACTTCCACATAGTAGAGTTTACAGAATTCATTCCCACACTACTATGAATTTCTACTTTGTAATCTGCTAATTCAGAATCTATTAGCATAGGAAAATCAATGTTCAGGGATTCATTAGAACCCCTCCCCCAACCTAGAATAAAACGGACTACAGCAGCAGAAGAGAGTCATCTCTTGCTTCACCAACTGCAGTTTCCCAGACACAATAATCATGCTGCAACTGCTTGGCTTCTGTAGTGCCCCAGGAATCCTAAGCAACTAAGAAGACAGCCTTCTGTTCCACAACCTAGCAATTGGGCCATTAAACAAATTGCTCCATAACGTCAAAAGAGGCACTCTTGGTGACAGCCAAGTGATATAATTTGTCATGATTCCAGGCACTGGGGGCATCTGTCTGGAATCTGTGTGTGTCATCTGATGTTGCAAGTTTATCTGTGGAAAAGTGAAGCCATAGCCAGACACCAAAAGCAAGGTACAAATGTTAGATGACTACTTAGGAAGACACCATTTTAACTTTTAGCACAAAAATATGGAAACCACGTTGCTCACAAAAATGAAAATCACAGGCATGGAGTCTGAGACAAAACTACTTTTCAGAATGGCAAATCAATCTGCATGAACTGTGGAACAGGGCAATAGTACTTGGTTAAACCCATGGCTCATTTAGATTCATCTGTCTGTTTCTAACACTGATCCCTCATAGTTTTAAATAATGAAAAACTATCTGCTGAGTATTAAGACATGGGAGGTATAAAGGAAGGAGAGCATAAATGGACATGTACAGTTCAATGTCAGTTTCAACTAATACGTTGTTCATTAGGTGCCTCACAAAATGATGAGGCTGAAAAAAAAAAAGAGCATAGGCATCAGCACTCAACACTCTCTCCTTCCTGCCTACCTCTCCCCCACCATTGTTCTCAGTAAAGTTCATTCACATTCATGCTCTCAGTGAAGTTCATTCATATGGTTGATCATAAGTCAATTTGGACAGAGAAATGTCTAAGTGGGTATTCCAGGGTGGATTTACTGAGGAGGTAGGGGAAGCCTGCTCTGAATGCAGGAGACCCAGTCCTGCAGGCTGGGGGTCCTGCTGGAAGAAAAAAAGAAAGCAAGTCCAGCGTTAACATCCCTACTTCTTTCTGGCTGCAATTATGTTCACTGATGTCTTTCTCAGCTTCTCCGTCACGATGGAAAGAACCCTCCGAAACTATGAGCCAAGTAAAATTTTCCTTCTATCATTCATTGATGCCAGGCACTTGGTTGTTGTGCCGAGGAAAGTAACTGAACATCCACATCAGTGCCAGTTCTCAGGTCATTGGCAGCCATTGCCTGAATGTGCTTTTCCCCATCCCAGTCTAGCAATTCCTAGCAATGCCATGCCACACAAAAGTTTATGCCAACTCTGATGTCACTATCTGAAGCATGTGACTCTGAATCACCTCCTTCCAGCCTTCTGTCTAATCCCTCAACAACTCCCCACCTATTTCTCAGTGTCACTGTATCACTCTTACCTGTCCTCACAACGGCCTAATGCCACATATCCTGGCCTTCTACAAAGGGAGCAGTTCCCTAAATATTCATCTTCCCAGTAATTTCAGCTAATTATAAACTTACTGAAAATTTAAATTTGTAGCCATAGAAAAGTTTTTTTTTTCAAGCCATCATTTTCTACAACACTGCTAAGATTTTATACATTATTTTCTAGGCATTTGCTTGGCACAATGGGGATAGTGTAGCACACTCAAACTTGTTTTGGCAATACGAGGAAACAAGGTAACATCAGCACCTCTTATTGACCATTTGCAAGATCTAGAAAATGTCATATAATGACTACCTAACATTAAATTGTACTGCATCATTTCAACATGTCATTTTTCCCATGTTTAAATTTAAGTTTTAGGAGTTTCAGTCAGTTGTGTTCAAAATATACGTAGATTAGATGCTCTTAAGTTTAGCTTTGTTGAAATGTGAGATTTTTCTATGTCTATCCCATATAGCTGCTACTAAGTATTTGGCATTAGCAACATCTCAAAACCATCTAGGTCTCCTTAGGCAACCCCCTGAAAGGCAGCCTAGCCATTATCTCAACAATTTAAAGCACCATGAATTAAAACTTGCCTGGTTTTGAATTTCATAATATTTGTGGCCTATTAATAATATATCTGTGAGATTTATTCATGCCACACTTTCAGGTATAGCAAGAGCTCATTCATTGTCATATAGTTATAATAGTCACCCTGATTATGTAGCTCAATTGCAAAGCACTACCTAGCATTTGCAAGGCTCCAACTTGATTCCAGTACAGCAAACACGTTTTCCTTATATAATCTAACATACTTTTGGTAACTGTAGTATTTATTTGGAGATTAGCAGTATTTACTTAGAGTATTGAGCAGTATTTATTTGGAGATCTTACACACCATTTTAATCACTTTAAGTTCCTAAAGCAGCAGTTTCAAATAATGTATGTAAGGCCAAATTTATCATTTGACATCTGTCTTCTAAAAAAGACATCCATCTAACAAAATTAGGCTTTAATAATTGTCCTGATAGATGTGCTGGTATTTTGTATATTTTTTGATTCTGTATAAATTTATTAGTCTGTGTTTGTTTTTAAGGCTGCTCATTTGGTATTAGATAACAAATTAGTATCATTATACTTTCTTGATAACCTGTTGATGAAAATTTGGATAATTTCTAGGGTACATAAAATTTGGATAATTATAATTTCTTATAATTAATGGTTTTAATCTAGTCATATTGTTAATGTAAAATATTTATTAGTGAATAGGATTGTGGAGCCTGTTATCTATAACTATCTATAATAAGTCTATATTGAACATTATAATAAATGAAGAAAATAATAATTTCTTCTAAAATCAGCAATAAGATACAGATTGCCATTTTCTCAAGTCTTATACAACGTAGTGTCAAAGTCTTGAGCTATAGCTCTAAGACAAGAGATGAAAATAAAGGAGACACAGCAAAAGAGAAGTCAAATTATCTGTATGTATAAATGACATTATCTTATATCTAAAGACCCTAATGAATGCACCAGAAAATATTTACAACTGATAAATAATACGAGCAAAGTAGCAGGATACAAAATCAACATACAAAACTTAAGTTTTTCTATATACAAATAATAAATTTGCTGCAAAAGAAATTGTAAAAATGCCATTCTCAATAGCTTAAAAATACACTTATAAATGAGTTTACTCAAGGAGGTGAGAGATCTCTACAACAAAACCTAAGGACACTGATGAAAGAAATTTTAAAGAACACTAAAGGATAAAAAGACCTTCCTTGATAATATAAAAATGGTGATAAGTCAGCATTCCAAAGAGATACATACATATCACAATAGCCAGAAAGCAGAACCAGCTTACTTATCCACTAATTGAGGACTGAGTAAAGAAAAATTGATTTGTATTCAGAATGGAATGTTATGCAGCAGTAAAGAAATGAAACAATGACTGTTTTACTTACTTTTCTATTGCTGTGCCAAAGCACCATGACCAAAACAACTTAAAAATAAAATATTTAATTGGGATTCTGGTTTCAGAGGGCTAGAGTTCATGATGGCAGAGCAAAGACATGGTGGCAAAACCAGCTGGAAACTTACATCTTACTCTGCAAATAGGAGGTAGAAAGAGACTACTGAGACCCCAAAGCCTGTCCCCAGTGACACATCTTCTCCAACAAGACTGGACCACCTAAACCTTCCCAAAGATCCTTTCACCAACAGGGGACCAAGTATTCAAATATATAAGGCTGTGGAAATCATTCTCATTGAGTTTGCAAGAACTGGAAATAATTATATAAAGTCAAATTAGCAAGACCCAGAAAAATATATAGCACATACTTCCCATATAACAAATTCTCATATACCAGAATTTGCATTTTAAAAAAGGAGTGTGATTGAAGAAATTCTCATTTTGTTTAAGGGGTTGGCCACAGGATGTTTAATTATGCCCCAGTAGATAATTGAATAGCATGAATGGGCTTTTTTGTAAATGGGGAGATCATAAGAGTGGGTATGAAACTGTAAGAACTGATAACTGAGTTTGATGAGACATATGATGTAAAATCACCAAATAATTAAAAAAAAGGAAAAAAAGAAATACTATGATTAATATCAAGGTTTTACTGGCTTTGTAACATTTAAAGGCTTTGTTTATTTGTTAGCTTTTATGAAATTATATGATATGTATTTGTCTTAGTTTTTAAGTTACCATAGAATTCTGTAGTAAGTCTTTATTTTCTTATGTTTGCTTCTGTCATTGCTGTCTTTTATTTTTAGTATGGAGTATTTTGTTAATATTTCAAGCAGGTTACAAAGTAGGCATTTGTTAAAAATCATTCTTTAAATCTAGGTTTAATTTTGCTATTTAAAAACTCACCAGTTTTTTTTCCAGATTCTACAATTTATTGAAACAAATTTATAATGTATGTCTTCATGATTTTCTGGAATTTCATTCATATCTGTTATAATGTTTGCCTTTCAATTTCTAGTTTTATTGAAGTAGGTTTTCCCTTTTTTGTTTAATTTGGTTAAGAATTTGCCAATCGTGCTTTATCCTCAAAAAATTAATTAATTAATTTAAATTTTGTTTAAAAATATAATAAATTAAACACATATAGTCATCTATAATAGTCATCCAAGATATCCATATATATATATATATAAATAAAAGTGTGGGTTTAATCAAGGTAACAATTAAGTCACAGATGAGTCACATTTGCTGTACTCTATTCTATTCACACACAAACACACACACACACATACAAACAAGAAATTTCATGGAAAAGTGGTCATGACTATTCAATGAGTTTCTAAACTTGATTATATCCAATAAGCCACTTTGTTTAAATTTAAATTAACCCTAACCCTAACCCTAAATTTTGAAAAAAATAAATAAAAATGTTTGTATAATAATATAGGGAAAGAGCATGAAAATGAAAATTGCATTGTGACAGGTAAAAAAAGGATCTATGTAAGTGCGGGGAATAAAAGAGTACTGAGATCATTCAGAAAATAAAAGCATTTATTTCCAAGCATGAAGACCTGAGCTGCATCCTGGGATTCATCTGTTGGAAGGAGAGAACAGACTCCAGCAAGCTGTTCTCTGACGTACACACAATTGCTGTGGCATGTACGTACACACACACACACAGACACACACACACACATACACACACCACTGAAAAAAAATAAAAGATAATTCAAGCCATGAGATAAGAGCACAGAATGGAGTACTGTTGGCTGGAAAAGGGAAGCAGCAGTACCAGGAAGGTAGACAGGGGGTTCTCAGTGGGAATGAGATACAACTGAGAACTAAATATGGTGAGACTACTTTGTATGATAACCCAAAATCTTATTTGACATTTTTTAAGCTTTATTTTAAAATACAATTAATGGCTAACAATATGGAGTATATTTTATTCTAGGAGCTCAATTAGCTCAATTTCAGTTTAATATTGCTAAGTGGAATCATAGAGTAACATCTCCCAAAGTGCTAACCGTTCAGTTTCCTTAATACAGTCAGTTCAATCCAACTCTGTCTCACTGTAGATTCATACCAGTTTGTGTTCAATTACAATAGAGTACTTCTATAGCAACAGTGAATTTCTGTGCCATTTGAGTTTTTAAATCCAAAAGTAATCCAATCCTTTTGATACCTCACAGACTTTAATTGGTGCTAGCCATTGATTTGTTACACTTCAACTTAAATCTACCCATTACTGCATATATGTGTTGATAGACTTAAACCCTGATAAAGTTTCCCCTTTGTACCAAACATAAGCTTTGCTGGTAAAGAGCTCTGGGGGAAAAGGTGAGGTTTTTGTTGTTGTTATTGGTTTTGTTTGTTTGTTTGTTTATTTTTCTTCTCAGCTTCCATTTTACCACTTTATTGATTTTCTGTTATTTTCACTTCACAACAGCCAAAAGTAAATTGGTCATGGGAAATACAATGGTACCATGCCCCAATCGCACATCCAGAAGAGCAGTCCCTTGGTGGTTTGTGACTCTGATTCCACCTCGCCATTGATCTTTCAATGTGGATGGGGTACATACCAGGCCTCAGATTCCTTTCATCTAAGCAAGCATCTGCCATCCCCATTCTTCCAGGCATCCACCGGTGCTCACCCCTGCAGGATAAGCACTTTCCCCAGCACTAGGCTGGATCCTACAGAACACAGTGTCTTCCAGTGTCTCTTCTCTAGCCTTGGGAGCTGTAGCTTTTGGTGGCTGCCAGTGAACTGCAGCACTGACTCCAGTCACCATGTAGCGAGTCTGGAGGTGCAGTATCTTGCTGCAGAATGCTCTGAGGAGCCCAGCATGCAGGTTTGTAGGGAGTCAGTCCTAGGGATAGGGAACTCAGTGATGGCAATCATCCATTCTCTGAAGCAATCTGCAGCCCCGCCTGGGGTGCAGTTGGAGCTCTTTCCTAGCACCCTGCCTTAGTCCTGTGATGGCAGCTGTTCCTCATGTATGGTAGTGCTGCTGTAGAATTACCTCTGCCAAGCAAGTCTGTTATCTCAATCTGCACTGCCATTAGCATATCTTATATTAACCTTTCTATTTTCAAATTACTGCTGGGTTGCTGCCTCCAGGTTTGACTGTAACTGATAACACCAGTCACCCTAGACAAAGTCAAGCACAAACACAGACATCCTAAAACCCAAGAATTGTGAATTTGCATTACACCAAAGTTCTATTTTTATGGAAGAAGCTCATTGATGAGGAAAAGAATAAACATTTAAGTCAATAAGATAATTAGCCACATAATCATTTTAGAGCATCCCCTTTCAACTCATTTTCTTAGACACACAGACAAAATATGTCACACTATACAACATGCTGTGTGAATGCTTTCCACTACACAAAGATATACTCTAGGACCCTGTTTTTTTAAGGGTGATGAAAAAATAACATTGAACATATTGTGCCTTGAAAGAAAATGGCCTCCAAAGGCAGTGGCACTATTAAGAAGTGTAGCTTTGTTGGAGTGGGTTTGTCCTTGTTGGAGGAAGTGTGTCACTATGGAGGAAGGCTTTGGGGTCTCATAAATGCTCAAGCCACACCCAGTGTCTAAGACCACTTCCTGTTTTCTGCAAGATTAGAACTCTCGGCTACTTCTCCAGCACCATGTCTGCCTGCACATCATCATGTCCTAGCATGATGACAATAGACTGAACCTCTGAACTGTAAGCTACCACCAAAGGGAACAATAAAATGTTTTTCTTTATAAGAGTTGCTGCAGTCATGGTGTCTCTTTACAGCAATAGAACCCCTAAGACACATACTCAACTTCAATAATAAAGCAAACTCTAGAAACCACAGGCAGTGCTTAGTACAGATAAAACTGTACACAAAGCACTAAGAAAACTTCACCAAGGATCATTGGTAAATGCCCCCAGGATGCTAGATAAATGCATAGCTTTAAAAGACTCAGTGTCTCAGGCTTTCATTTATTTTATTGTTCAATTCAGTGAGCCAAACTGAATGAAAACTTTGCTTGATTCTTAATAGTAGTCATGAACCACTAACTTATAGTATATGAAAAAGAAATTTGCCTCCTAAAATTATAACAAATCAATAATAACAAAGCATAATACTGTTTAATAGATTATGTATCAAAATTATTAGGCTGCTCAGAGTCTCATTTTAATTAATTTCTTACAGTGAAAAGATTATTTATGAAGCCCTCCATAATGGTCCTAATTTCAATAAAATATCAAACTCACTAATAGGGTTTGGTGGTGCTCACCTGCAATCCCAGCACTTGTGAGGTAAAGACAAGAGGATCATAAATTCAAGGTCATCCTCCAACAGAAAATGACTAACCTGTGGTTCAGCTCTTTCCTTAGCTTTCTCTTAGCTTCCATAAGACTTATCCAAAGGTTTGCACCCTGGGTACAGCCTGACATATGCCAGTTATCACTTCACTTATGAAGCTTTTTCTCATCTCCACCAGCAAAATAATCCATGACTCCTCTACCATTTGGTGACCCATGAAGTGATGTACACTTTTCCTGTGACTATCTGCTGATTTTTAGGTATGCTTACCCTGAATGTATTTCCCCTGTCTCCCAGATACTTGTAGTTTTTCAAACACAAAGAATACTTAATTTTGCAACAACAAAGAAAAGTTTCTACACTGCTCAATAAGAAGTGTTTGGATGACTTATCAAATTCACATGGTGGGTAAAAAGAATGACCAGAAATGCAATTCATGTCACCCAACGTTCAATAATTCTTCTATGGGTTATGCCATTATAAGTGTCAAGAGCTGAAATTTAAAGGTATTAACATGAGGATGTTGGGGTAAAAAGTCAAAGAGATGGAAGGACCATGTGAGTTACCAGTTACACATCTGGACATGTACTATACTTGACAGTGGCGGGGGGGGGCGGAGGGTACTTGTGGAGATGGGTTATTGAAAAAACTAAGAATTGAAACCAGCATATACTACTTGAAATGTACTTATGCCATATCATTTTACTAAGCAGAACTTGGGGACGGCATTTAACATATTTACTAGATAATTAGGTTCCCAGTTGAATAAAGATAAATCAGATATTGGAGTTGAAAAGACTTTTAAGGTAAAGTCTAGTGTGTCAAGATGGTATGCTTTGGCATATATTTAGCATATTTTATGTAATCCTTTGCAATTTGTTTTTATTCAATAATATATTTCTTAAATTCCACCACAATGTATATGTAGCTATAGTCTATTTTCTATAGATATGGACATCCCAACGTGGACTCACTAATGTTTGCATTCTGCTTCATTGTTGGTGAAACATGGGCTGTTAATAGGTTACTCAGCATTGCTATAGATTGTGTGTTTTGGTGACATAAGGCTTTTATGTTGGACATTTGCCTCATAGAAGAACAGGAGTATTTACACCTACGCTGATGGTTATTTTTCTCATTCCCCTGGCTTCTTTTTTACCAAAGATCTTCAAGACTACACCAATCAAGAAATTCTGTAACTATTCACTTTGTGGCCTATAAGCTTATTGATGATTTTGTAGATGTCATTTACACATGGAAAGTGTTATTAATATTTCCATTTTGTTAGGAGATTTTTGTGTTTGAAGAAAGTGTGCTGAATCTTTTAGTGTTTTTTGTGGATCTGTTGAGATAATTACTAAGAGAACACAATAGATATTTGTATTATGATTTATAACAGTAATAAAATTATAGTTATTGAGTATCAATAAAAAGAATTTTATGGTTGGGCTCACCACAATATGGGAGATTTTGAAGGTCACAGCACTAGGAATTTTGAGAACCATCTGTCTAATATATTAAATTCTTGACATTGAAACAATTAATCTATATAGTTTCTTTTTTGTCTTTTTAAAATCTTTTATTTATTTTTAATTTTACATACCAACCCCAGTTTCCCCTCTCTCCCCTTCTCCTACCTCCCCACCTCACCCCCATCCCACCCCCATCCATTCCTCAGAGGAGGTAAAGCCTCCCTTGGGAAGTCAATAAAGTCTGGCATATCAAGTTGAGGCAGGACCAAACTCTTCCCTCCTGCATCAAGGCTGAGCAAGGTTTGCCTTGTAGGGGCTAGAGAGATGGCTTAGTGGTTAAGATCACTTGCCGATCTCTAAGAGGACCTGGGTTTAATTCCCAGCACCTACATGGCAGATCCCAGCTTTCTGTAACTCAGCATCAGGGAATCTGATGCCCTCACACCATTGCACATAAAATCATGCTAAATAAATGATTTGGTTTCCTAACCTAGTGACTCTTACAAGAAATAATTCATTTATGAGGGCTTGGCCAATATTTGACTTCAAGGTCATAAATGACTATAATTTTGTTATACTCTAGATACTTTCTTATCCCCAAAGAAATTAAATTCCCGACTGTAACTAAAAGTCTCCTGAATCTTGATGGTTTGTTTAACAATGATTAGATGCACTGGTTGCCTTCAAAGAGGAGTCTTTCTTGTAAGATTGTCACTGGTATGTGATCTCAGGGACATGCAGACTGATGCCTGTTTGGATGGGGCTCTATTCACTTAGTGCCAGAGGTAGTCCAAGGCCTTAGGACCATCTAATGCTCACAGTGACCTTTGCATAGACTAATCAGTTAGCATAATCCATGTATTTGAGCCAAATGTAACTGTTTTAAATTAATCTCTTTAACAAATCGGAGGTTTTGTTGTTGTTTTTCTAAAGTGCACTATCCATGTAAATAATTATATTTAGAACCCAGCAGACTGCTTCTCTCTGTGTTATGTTCTTGGTCTGTTATTCACTTTCTAAGCAAGGTATGGCAAAAAGTTAATTAGGTACACACCCACATTTCTCTTAACAAGAAAGGCTGCACATTTTAGTCTTAAGCAAAAACAAGAGATTCTTCCATTTTATTAGCAAAATAAAATCTACATGGTCAGCTTTCAGCACAGACAAGACTTTTATGCACCCAGAGAGACATTCATGAAAGAAGGGAAATAACTGAATGGTAGAAAGAAACAAAAAGGGCAAGTTTCAGTTACAAAAGCCCACTGTGTAAGTTTAATGTGAGATGTAGTCATGGGCTAGGAGATAAGCACCCTGAGCCACAGAGGAGGGACAGCCATAGGACATGGGAAAAGAAAATGAGGTTTATTTCAGAAATACAACAGACGCCATAAGAAGAGAAAACGCTGTCAGAACTGGGGAGCATAGGCTGCTTTGGTAGAGGACCAGGTGAGGTTCTCAGCACAGGCAACAGCTAAGAACCATTTGATCCAGTTGGGATCAGAATCATGAGTAGGACACCCACAGAGACAGCTGACCAGAGTTTTTCAGCTCACTGAATCAGAAACAATCTCTGAGGAACCTTCAGGGAAAGGACTAAACCTTCCAAAGGTAGATGACTGTCAAGAGGCATGGGCAGTTTGTGGAACCTCTTGCAGTAGGATCATACTATGTCCCTGGTGCATGAGTTGACATCTCAGAGCCCATTCAAGCTTGCTCTGTATCAGAAGTTTCAAGAAAATGATACAGGGTGGCAAACTATTAGCCAAGATTTCAAAGAGGTTACATAATGCTAGAATCCCATCTTACGTTTAGCAGACACACTATTTCACTCATCAGAGGCCAAATCCTCCTCTGCCTGGAAGAGGACACTGAGCCTCATTGTCAATCTGCAACCCAGCAGGCCTGCCTGTCCCTCAGTGGACATTCTGGAAACATCCATGAGTTTTCGTTTCATATGGGAAACCTAGGATAGAGTGTTTCCAACTGAATTTACAAATGTACTGTTTCATGCTCTAGCTCTGCCTGTGTATTAGGAACTGTTCTGCTTTATGGATCCCCTTATTGAAGAATCTGGAAAGCTGAATGTGTTTGTCACTGAGGACACCTGCTGTGACTTGAGGCTCTCTCTCCCAGAAGCCTCCTCCCAAGCAGAACTGGAGGATTAAGTCTTTTTATAATTAAATAGTTCTAAAAATTTTAATAAAAATATTTTCAGAAGAAAAAATCTTTCATATTATAAATGTGACACATCTTTGTGGAAAATTTCAGTAAATATTTTGAAATAGTATAAATTCTCCTTAGAGATAACTAGTGTTAACAATGAACATTTTATGTATAATCCTATTTTATCAGCTATTTATACAACTATTCTATCATTTTCTATTTTATTTCTTATCTCCTATCAACTGTGTCTCTATATATCATCTATCTATCTATCTGTCTGTCTATTTCCTAAGTAATTCAACCAGTACCAGTATTTTCCTCTCCCTGCAAACATAGCAGAAGACACACACATCTCTTAATCCTAATCACACTCAACTGCACTAGGCTGAGTTATCTAAGATTAGAGCACAGTGTTAGACCATAACCAGAGAAGAAACATGAAGCTCAGAATGTTTGCTGATGGAGGGGAGACAGACCTGCTGGACTGCCTGCTGGTAACAGAAACCTAGTATCTTTTCTTGATCTGAGAAGAATTTAACTTATAGATTCAGGTTTGTAAAAAGAAGCCTCAGGCAAAGAGGAGACTTCTTCATACTAGGGTTTTTCAGGTAATCTTTACTCATAGGAAAGCTAAAACACAAGTGTGCTTGACCGCAAAAGACCATTTAAAGAGTGGGTTTTCTTCCTTTCCAGAGGAATTTAACCTTTGCTCCCTATGATTGCAGAGAAAGTAACACAAATTTACCTAAACCAGATTCAAGCTTTCTGTTGCTGACATTTACCAATGCAAATGTCCTGCAGCTAGTGGTAACACCCTGGGGATGATGGTTTTGGCAGTGCAGGAGCCAAACCACTTGGGCAGTAAGTATATGTAGGCAGAGGAGGCACACTTCCTTTTATTCCAGACTCAGGCTCTCTCCCTGGGCAGCTCCTGAAGTTCTGGAACCATTCTCAATATTTACGTCCTCAGGTGGCATTTTTCTGAATATTAGCTACAAATGCACTTGTTGAAAGAAGTCACCCTCACGAGAAGGAGCGGGTACCCTTTCTTCCAACCGTTTATCTGCAGTCTGATAGGTAATGTTCTTAGAAATTTCGGATTCCCTAATGAATCAGTGATGGATCCTTTTGGGCAGTGAACAGTTTTCTACTTTTTTTTTTTTCATCAAGCAACCAAAGTAGAAAGGAAGGATTCAAAGATTGTTAAAAGTAGCCAAAGCTCTAAAAACCCAGTGCCTCAAAATAATATGCATGGGAGATGGGCTGGGAAGGAGGGACATTTTGAAAAATGGTAAGATTTTGGTAAGATTCTACACGGGAAGAAAAGAAGACTTTCTGGATTAAAATCACTCCTATTACTCCATATGCTCACTTAAAACATCACGTTCAGAAGACAAGAGAATACAACATCTGAGGGTATTGTTTCTTTGAAGCCACCTTAAGAAGTATTTCTGTAAATCCACTGCCCATAGATCCATAAGTACAATGCTCTGCAACTAGCATTAAGGGATGAGAAGCCCAATTCTTCCTCCCTCGGCTCCCCCAAATCACCCCTGCACTGCTTCAAGTGAGGGCACTAACTTCATCTCCTCTCATAGCCTCTTCTGATCTGAACCAGTAAGTCATTCTTCAGTGACAGGTTCCTGGAAGGAAAAACCAGGAAATCAGAAGATAAAGATGATAAGCAATGGGGCTCAAGAGGTCTTGCACAAGCAAGTTGATTAAGAAGGACAGCACCTTCTAAACAGTTCGCAAAGGAAAAAAACTGGGGCAGTCAGCAGGAATCCATCATACAATGGGACAAAGTTAGCTGAAATCAAATCAAGCTATGTTGCAAAGCAGGAATACAGGGTATCTCAAGCACACTGTAGAGAGAGTACACAGTGCCTTTGGGACTGATTACAGCACTCTCTGCAGGGGTAAAGGTCAAGTTCCCGGAATGTAAACCTTCATTCCTCTAGGCCCCATTATGAGGCCCAGGCTGGCCTCACAAAGACTGCTCCTGAGCATGAACACCAAACTGGGCTCTTTTTGTTCTTTCACCTGGGCCTCTGGGAAAGGCTTGCATTGCTCGAACTCCCAACCCCTCCCACCAGATACACAGTTCTTTGAATTCAGGAGTTTTCAAAGAAAATTATTTTTAAGGTCTGTGGAAGCTTCCATCCATCAGTAACTGGTATAATAATCACCTGGTAAAATAAGTTTTTTTCCAAGGAATATCACTGGTACATATTAACCACACCCCAGGTCGGGCCTCGTGCCGAGGAGTAACTGGCCAAGACAAAACAGATTTCATTCTTAATGTGCTTTATTTGGGGCTTATTGATTTTCTTTCTTTTGTTTTCTGTTTTTCCTGCTTTAGGGATTGAGGGGGTACAAGGTTGGGTGGGTAGGGATGCAAGAAGGATCTGAAGGGAGTGGATAGTGGAAGAATGAATATGGCCAAAATATTTTGTATACAATTTGTTAATAAAAATTAAAACAGTAAAAGAAAATTGCTGATTTTATTGTTAAAAGGCTAAAAGAAATAGAAAAGAATTTCCCCTTGTCTCCTGTGAAGAGTTTCAAGGTACTATTCCTTCTCCGTATTTTTAAAAAGCATGCAGGTTGCATTGCTACAGAACTTGACAGGTCTTGGAAGCTTCTTCACTCCTGCTGCCTAAGGTGCTTCTCCTAATTGTACTCTGAACTCATCTTGAGGCTTGTAGTGGTGAAACAGAATCCCAGCAGCCCCCTCTGCTGAATCAGAACAAGAACCAAGCATGTTTAGCTCCACGCTTCCCAACATGCCCTGCTATACTGCCAACCTTCCCTTTCAACTAAAGTACTTACATTTACTGAGTATTGATTTGTCACCAAGTTAATGTTTAGTGGGAAGAGAGAATAGTTAACAAATTAATGAGCCTCTCTCTGCTTCAAGGAAATTGAAGATTACTCAGTATGATAAAAAAAAATGTAGAAGCTTGCTTAGAAATACAATGCTTTTTGTATTTCTAGACACTGATTGAAGAATGTACTAGTTAAGGGGCTAAAGTGATGGCCCAACGGTTAAGAATACCTGATGGTGGCTCACCATTGCCTGCACCAGCTCCAAGGGTAAGAAACTATCTCTGTCTGGCCTTTGCTGGACAAACACACACACACACACACACACACACACACACACACACACACACACACACATGTATACGTACACATATACACACACATTTCTTTTTTTTTTTTTTTTTAAGAATGAACATGGTGGGTTGGTAAGATGGATCAGTGGGTAAATGTGCTTGAGGCCAAGCCTGATGACCTGAGTTTGATCCCTGAAAATCTACATGGTGGAAAGACAGAAGTGACTCTGGTTAGTTGTTCTCTGGCCTCTACACATGAGTCTTGGTACGTGCGTGCGTGTGCACACACATACACACACACACACTAGCATACACATACAGAGCAAGAGAGAGACAAAGAGAGGTAGAGGGGGAGAGAGAGAGAGAGAGAGAGAGAGAGAGAGAGAGAGAGAGAGAGAGAGAGAGAGAGAAAAAAAACTGCCCTGGACAGAGGTCTTGACCACGACTTGGCAATCAAAAATCACAGGGTGCTGGTGCGGAGAGACAGGAGGTGTCCTCTAGAGCTGCTCTTCACTGAAAGAACACTAAGTTTAATACCTCCTGGCTTTGGGTTTTGGAAGTGATGGCTCAAAGTAGAAAAACAAAACTTTATTTACACAGCTGCACAGGATGATATGCATTAATTGTACATAGAGTTTATCTTTACATTTTAAATCACTTAAATAAGAGGTAGCATTTAGAGAGTCCACAACTCTAGGGTCTTATGAAAAGCATTCTGGGATATTAAAAGGCATGCTTGTGAAGACATAAATTCACCCAGGCCATTGCGCCAAGTGAAAAGGGCCCATGTCTGTGGGACAGGGACTAAGGGAAGCTGAGAAGAATTGCCACACAGAAAATGCTACAACAGTTTCCATGATGGGAAAGCAAACCTTGTTTCTACTCACTGAGAACATTAGTGATTGTTTCGACAATGAGTTACTCAAATTATCTGGTCAGTTGTGAAAGTGGCCACCACACACTTCACAAGTTCTGTATTTTGATTTCCAGTTGCCTGGGCAACAAGGTGACTCTGAGATAATGACCATGGAAGAATATTTACACTATTTTTTGAGGTAAATGTAAACTAGATGGGTGACAAGGTGGTCATGAGAATGTTCTATTTGATCTTTCTGAAGGCTGCAATGGCAGACCTAAATATCTTTCCAAAAATATCCAATTTTGAAACAAGCCACAGAGCTATACAAATAAGACCCAATAAAAAGCCTAGAGTGACCAAACACATTATGTAGACATATGAAGATGCAAAGCTGAAAATTAGCACATATGTCATGTAAATATATAGGGCAATATAGTTATAAAATCGATAAGACTTATTCTGCACTTGGAGTCTGTAAAGACAGTCTCTTTTACACTGTTTCAATTAGAAGCATTATGTGAAAAAAAATGTGATGAAGTGGGCCTGAAGCTGCTCCTGTCAGATGAGCTGGCTTCTGAGACTTGGGCTTTCAGAGTGTCCTCTCCATGTCACCAAGGTGGCTCTCCCTGTGCATACATGCTTACATAGACAGATGGTTTATACCACTGATTCTGGCCAGTTGCTGAAATGAAGGTACCTGATATTTACTGGCCTCACCTAGCTACCTGGGTGTTGAACTCTAATCGGCTTCCCCAGGATTACATAGATGTAACTTCAGTTTTTGTAGCCAGAGAAACAAGCAAACTACTTTTGTCTTGACAAAGGAGAGAGACAGAACTCTAGAAATTTATCACTGAGATCTGTAGTTTCCCATTACACTGATCTTCTTTCCTGGATATATGTAGAGGATTTGGACATCTATATGAGTCCCGTGAGTCTGTTAGCCATCACACAATGGAGAAGTGGTATTTAGGATTCTCTAAACAGGTGTTTAGGCATATATGCACACCACAACACAGATATGTGAACACATGCTTTTGACGGCCAGTCCCAGAAGACATTAAGCCAAAAACTTTTCTATGGCTTAAGGCTATAGGAGAAACATTTTTACTAAATGCCCTTATCAAAAGATCATCATCTGTAGGCAATGGTAGACAGTTGATGTCTGCAGGACTTCCCATGCCAGCATTGGCCTGTTTTACTTAATTCAGTTCATACTCAAAGTACCATGCATGACCACTGAACCTTTTAAGTTACTATTAATTTTAACTTCCTTTTTCTTGGCTAACTTTTACAAGAGTCCCAGGAAGACGATATTCACTGGTGTAGGTGAGGAAATGAGGACCAGGAGGAAGCCTGGGCTGTCTACACTGCTGACATAGTAGATCATATTCACAGAGGTGCAGGAATTGGGATCAGTGGTTCAAATGCCCAGTCTTCATTTGCCAGCGGTTTCCAAAATCTGGTTGGTTGTAGGCATTAAGCCATCAGAGTCTGTTTAATTTAGCAGAAATGATTTTAAAATACAGCCTAAAAACTGTTGTGCCCTCTCAGTTGGGTCTGCCCTCTACAGCTTAAGATATTTATCCTGTTAGAATCTTTATACAAATACCAGGAGCAGTTTCTGTTTATTACTTCAAGTTATTTCATTGCTTTTTAAATGTTTACATAAAATAATATAAAAATGCAAATCCATATAGACTTTGATTCAAAAATGCTTCATGTTTTGGGGGGTTTATGTTTGTTTGTTTTTATTTTGTTTTGTTTTCCCTTGAGCCAAATGTCAATCTGGGGAAATTTTCCCTTCATGTATGTCTGGCAAATTCAACCACACTGATCATGGTCTTTCTTTAGGTCTGAATCAATCTCCAAGCAGCACAGGGATCACTGTGACTATATAGAAATCAGTTCCTTAGTAAGGAAGAGATCGATTCATATGAATTCCAATTCTATCTTATCACCTCTCAATTCTGTTATTCTCCCTGGATCTCTGAAGAAGTGCGGTGCTGGCCTTACAGTACCTACAAATAGCCACACGAGGGCAGGAAAATTCTACTTTTGCCAGCTTGTAAATCCAGCGTCCAGAAAGAGATCATTGTCCAGTAGGGGAAATCAAGTTACCTGGTAGTTTTAACGGAAAGCTGTCACATCTTAACTGCCTCTGACACACAAAATAAAAATATACCCGTGTACCCTCGAAGAAAGCCTGTGCTTTTGAATTTAATAATACCAAGAGGTTTTGAAATCATGGAAATGGAAGCTTCAGAGCAGTAGCTCAAGGGTAAACCATGTGCCACTTACTGCCTTCCTGCTGGGAAATGAAGAAGCTTGGGAAGAAAGCAGGTCTTCTGACTCCCAGACCAATATCCTGTACTAACACAGTCTTGGAAACTGTACTGGGAAGTGAGAAAGGTTCAGAGGGAATCACTATCTCTTTCTCTCTAGCTCTCTATCTCTCCTCCAGAGTACTAGGAATTAAGAATGCTCACTCTGATGACCCACTTTTCACCGACAGGAAAGTAACTTTCCATTGGGTACATTCAAAGACTTTTGTTATTTATTTAAAACTTATTTGGAAGATTAGCAGAATCATTTTAAGTCTGTCATCCAGTCTCCCCTAATCGGAAATTTTCACATAGTCATGGTGAAGTTTTCAAGACCATCAAACATTTGTTACCATGTTCAACTACATTTTCTTGCTTAAGGCTTGTCTAGGTTTTCTCCTAAGGCCCATTTCCAATTCCTGCCATTTTTCTCTTAACACTCTGTGAGCCCCAGGCTGAACTCAGGTTATCTATCAGGCTTAGTGGCAAGTGCATTTACCTGGAAAGCAACTCCCCAACCTCACTGCCTTCATCTTTCCAGTCTTGACAGTCATGCAGACAGCTGAAAGCTTTTCTGACTGCTCCACTGTTTAGGTTTGCTACAAATTCACAGCAGTTTGTGGCTTTGGATTATTGTGGTGAAGAATGTTTCAGAACTTGTACTAAGTCCTTTGGCACAATATCAGAGTCATTATTGTAGATATATCATACTACCAGTAATGTTTGTCATCAAATGGTCATCTGGCTAAAATGACTATTTGTATTTCCTATGGAAAGTCACTGTGATTTCATTTGTAGGTGATGATGAAGGAACTTGGAGAAAATACAGGTGTTGTGTCTCTCCAAACAGCCATTGACTGGTGTTAGCCTTAAGGAGGCTCCTTATCTGCATTTGTTATGATTCTTTCCTTATCTAATACCCACTCTCCATTTTTGTATCTTCTTACACAGTTGGGGTTCTTCTGTAATTTGAAGTTCATTCTGTAGGAATCATTGATTCCAAGCAACATTTGTCAAAAGTATCACTGTTCCTTGTTTTCAAGCAACTAGTTCCATGTTTAGATTGTTTTGCAGAATTATTGTTTTACTGTGCAAAGATGTGTTGCATTTGTTCACTGTGTAAAGATGTGTTGCATTTAACTATGTAAAGAAGTGTTACTGGGTTTACCTGGCCTACCTAAGGAACCTGACTGAGCCAAAAAAAAAAAAAAAAAAAAAAAAAAAAGACTGAACAGGCAATAGTGAGGGAGGAGGTATATGCAGGACTTCCAAGCAAAGAGAATAAGTGGGGGGTGGGGAGAAATTTAGGCTTGGGAGAAGAAAGAAAAAGAGACACCAGAGAAATGCCAGGGGCTAATCAGACACAGAAAACACAGGGAAGTGGGACACACAGAATGAATGAAAGGTAAAAAGCTCAAAGAGAAACATAGATAAATAGAAACCTTCAGACAAATGGATGGATTTGGAGAATATCCTCCTGAAAGATAAGCAGGGGATGTACTCACTTATTAGTGGACTCTAAACAAACAAACAAACAAGAAAAAAGCAAAGCATGCCCAAGCTGCAAACCACAACTACTGAACAGCTTGGGATCAGAAACACCTTGAACTGACTCCTTGGATCCCACTCCCCCTAGAGGAACACCTGACTCAGTCTTGATGTTGGGGGTAGAAAACTGGATTTACCGGGAGTGGAGGCTGAACTAAGCAATATTGGGACCTTGGGACCTTGGGATCGCCTGCCCATGGTAGGGATGGGGAGATGTGGAGAAGAAAGAATGACCTGATGTGGTGGGAGGGGGGAGGGACCTTGAATAAGGATATACAAGGATAGAAAGTGTGACTTCTTTGTTCATAATAATAATAAAAAAGAAAGAATCCTGCTAAATTTAGTTAAAAGAGGTAGTGGGACAAGCCTAAGCTAAGGCCGAGCATTTATAATTAATAATAAGTCTCTGTGTCTTTATTTGAGGGCAAAAAAATGGCCAGCTACAAGATTTCTTTTACTTTCTTTGATAACCTTTCTAGCCTTTGAGTGTTTCTTTGATTTTTTTTTTTTTTTGATCCTTGGATATAAAAAGCCCACCCACTTTCCTGACCCACTTCTCTAAAATGTCTTGACTCTTTTTATTAAAGAATACCAGAAACCAAACTGTGGCTAAGTGTGTTTATGGCAGGTAGTGTACCTTTGATTCTAGTCTGCTTTGTCAAGGAACCATGAGATACATGCATCTCTCTGTCTACTTATCTGCCAATCCATAAATCTCTCTACTTTACAAATTCATAATCTCAAATCTAGTCAAACATCTCAAAGTCTTTCCTTATTAGCAACCTTTTCCTGGTTGTCATCTGAGCCTGGCTTTTTTTTAAAAAAAAATAACCTACTCATACAAGCTAAGAGTGCTTATGAAAGTGTTTCTTTAAAAAGGGAAATGGCCTGAGTTCAGTGGTAGAGTGCTTGCCTGGCATGCAAAGGTATAGGCTTGATCCACAGCATCAGAGAGAAGAGAAAAAGAGAGAAGAGACAGGAGAGAGGGTAAATGGAGAAGAGAAGAGAGAACAGAAACAATAAAAATTACTTTCTATCAAGGAAAGATGATCTCTTCGGTGGTCAGTGGACTCTGGTTCTTTGGGCATAGCTGCTGTATCTCCATATTTTCATGGCACTGGCTCCTAGCAAATAGCATTTCTCCAACTACCTTATCTGATCATCAGTCTTAAATACTCTCTTCAACTCACATATCTTGTTAATTTATTTTCTAATTTAATGTATTTTTCACTCTTTCCCCATGTGCATCTGGGCAACAGGTGCTGGATGCTTTCTTAGCATGAGAAGGATACAGTATCTCTGAGGACTACCTCCCTCAGGTATGGACTTCATCCTGAGATGGAAGAGGATCTGCATACCTGCTTCCATTTCTAGCTTCAGGAGCAAGATAGTGATACAGCTAGTGGATTTGATCCCAGAGAAGATTTTTGCTATTGAACATTTTTTGCCTATGCAACAAAATATTTTTAGCAACATTAATAAAATAAATTGCATATATTTATTTTATGGAACCCACCATAAAACCCAGCAACTAATAATGTAATGCTAATAAAATCACAAGTTAGAAAGTTACATTGACATACTTTTTTAGAAAAGATGAAAAAATGTGTATTAGGGTTTCCATTTATTCCATGGTGTTAATTCATGTGTGTGCCTGCATGTAGTAGATGTAAGTGGACTGCTGGATATAGTCAGTCAGTTAATCTACCCAAATTAAAAAAATTTAGGCTCAGCAAAAGACTCTGTATTAAGAAGTGAGGTGCATAGTGGTGTAGGAAGATACAGCACACCAACCTCAGGCACTTGCATGCCCCTGCAAGGACATATATACCTATATATAAAAACTTTTATTTGCACTTCCTACCAGCGATCTGAGGAAAACACAGCCTGGGGTAATGTGAGTTGGAGTTTATCTTGCTGTTTTCATTGCATGGAGCTTTCTGGGCTTCCATATAACTTCTACGGCAATGTTTCATGTTACTTTATTATTATAACAGGATGTCTCTCTCACCTGCCCCCCATACCAGGCTTCAGAGCTCATCTCTGCTAATACTGCACTTAGAGAATCACCCATTAATTTGCATGCCATTTACTATCCAGACCAGGACCTATGAATTTACTCATCTGTGATTTTAGCTTTCTGCCTGTTCAATTCATGGATACACATTTGACTGAAGGAGGAAATAAGGTCCCAGGGAATTTTTGTATCTGAGGGATAGAAAGAAGGTATTGACTACACCTTGTACCTCAAGCTACAGGAGTGTGACCTAACTTTAGAAATAGCTATCATTGATTTGTGCATGCATTTGCTGAGTCTTCCCCCTTGCTCATTTTTACCCATCAAGTTTTCCTTCCAATGAGTCAGTGACAATCACAGGGTGATCAAAGGCACAGTAGTCATCAAAGGGTGTGCAGACAGTGGAAAATCAGGGAAACAAAATATAAACCTGAGACATGGCTGACTGTATTCAGCATCATTCTCCCTAAAGAAATTATTTGCAAACATTAAACCAACTGCCAGTGTTTCCTTTACAAATACATACCAGGCAAATAAGTAGAATTTTCATGTCTTTGTAAGGTAGAGCATTTGAGCTGTTGTGTGCAGTCACTTGTTTTGTCTTTGTAAAACAATTGCCCATCTACTCACTGATGAACAAGTCTAGTACATTTTGTAGAGAAAACTATATTGCTACCTCTTCAATTCTGTTCTTGGCTATAGAACAAGTGTTGGACCAAGAATTATGTCAGCTGTCTACTATGATGACACAGAGGGTTTTGAAGTAACCAGAAGCTCTGTTCAAGACTGATTACTACAGAACTCCACTGCAGACACTCCATGTCTCCATGGGGTTTATCTTCAGCAAAGTTTCCAGAATGGAGAGATAGACAGAGTAGAGCTCTGTTGGCTATAGCATAACCTCTGCATCTCATGGTATGTGGGTGGGTGTTAAATGTGAATTGATGTAAGTCATTCTGTTTTGTGACTAACACCCAAAAATACAAATAAAAAGTCAATACCTAGGGCCAACTACTGAAAACATTTTAAAATTTAAGGTTAGCAAATGCAATAGTGAATTCCAGGTCATACAGAGATACATAGAGAGACCCTATCTTGGAAAAACAAAAAAGAAACAAAATGAAACAGGGTCTGATGACAGAATACCAAATGGCTTGTCCAAGTTGACAAGTTGACAAAGGAGAGAGAAGCACCAGGCAATGCTGTTTTGGTAAAGTAAAGGAGAAAAATTATAATTTTAAAACAAAAAGACTAATTGGTTATAGACTGACTTTCAGATTCAGGGGCTTCTGCTGATAGTAACAGAAAACACTGAATGAGTCTGGAAGGGAAGGGTGGGTAGCATGATTTCAGCCACACATAAGCAAGTATCCAAAGCTTTCAAAAGTTATTGATATCATATTTTAGCCCATAAGAAATATATATATATATATATATATATATACATTAAGTTAGGATCATTTGAGGATAGCTTAGTTACAAAGGAATTAATTGCAGATGGAAAAGCCAGATGTGAAAAAATAATACCAGAATCCATAGGTGGTTACGGCAGAGCTGGGCTGCTGTCCAGTTACAGGAATAGGAAGGGCTACCTACACCAGGGAAAGAGAACATTCTGTTGTGTCAAGATGATCAAAAGAGAGCAGAGGGAATCTCTCATGGGCACCAGAATTGGTGGTTTCACAAAGAAAGAAACAGAGGGATTAATATTATGATCCCAAACTTACCTTTCTACCTCCCAGTGTGTCTTATTGAAGTAGCCATAATCACATCTACGAATTCACTTGGACAGAGTTCCAGGCAGAGAGCAAACAGGAAGACAGAAAAAGGACCTAGGACCTCAAGTGGAAGACAGCTGGCTCAAAGTCTTGCCCATAGTGAAGTGAATGAAGTGGCAGACATACTAGTTACTGTACTAACAGATGAAGAATTGGTAGATGTACTGTTCAAACAGAAGAAACCATTACCAGCATGTAAAATGATAAATTCCCAGCAATTAAGTGATGGCACTGTATTTGTTGTATTTTTTTTAAAAAAGCAGTCAATTATGATAAGTTTCTGTAAGTGACCCCCCCCCACCAAGGTGAAGTGTGAGGTAAGGAGAAGGAGGGTCAAGAAGGGCTTTAAAGTTGAAATAGGGTAATTTGACCCACTCTGGAAAACTAGCTGGAGTTATTCACAGCAGACACTGCACATGGATAATTAAAAATTAACTTCCCTTGAAGCCACATATTGATATTAATAGTTTAATATGCTGTTTGATCAATTATGTTTTTCAAGTTTATGGAATAGTAGGAAGTTTCCAGAAGCAGGACTGTAGGCACTTCTTAAGCAGAACCTAAGGGGCCATGTGTCATATCATCAAATCACATGCATCCATTACTGGAATCATGCTTTGCACATGAGTGTCTATAAGTCAAAAATCATATTTCTGTATCAATGAACTAGGATTGGTGCTCTGATTTGTGAAAAACATAGGTCAAAATTATATAATTGAGTCTGCTAAGAACTGGTAAAACTAGAATAAACTTGGTAGGTAATAGAACAGAGACCTGGTCTCATTTTAGCTCTTTAACCTTGGATAAATGACTCTTTTAAAAACAAAACTGTTCTGCTCAGCCTCTCACACAAGTACATATCCAGCAGTTAGTTCTCTTTGCTGAGCACTGTTTCATCTTCATTGTGTATCCCAACAAACTAAGAAGTAGGTGTGGCAGTTTCTTCTTCAGTTTGCTGACTTGACACAACTTCAGTAAAGCACTTATAGACTTAAAGCTAATGGCACCACCACTAAAACTTTGGCTGGCCACAAACTGTGTACTGCAATACTTCCCACATACCTGGGTCATAATAGTTCTTTAGGATTTGAATGAAAAAAGTCCACTTTAAGACACAGCACGAACATAAGAAAGGTAAAGGGCTATGGTATTACACTGATTTTGTTTTATAGATTCCAAATATACATCATCACCCCCTACATACATATTTTCAAACAGATTATTCATTCTTTGCATAAATATTTTATCATATGCTAATGATTTTCAGTTTTCCTGTGGTGGAGACAGATTTTTCAAATACTAGATTTGGAGATGGGATGTTTAAAGTTATTAAAAATGTGACTATTTGCTGAGAGACAAATGAATCTAGTAAAAAATAAAAACCTTAAAAGCACCTGTTTCATTATTACAGAAGGTATCTGCTTGCACTTTAGAATGCTCCTATTTCAACATGGCTACTGACTTGCATATACCCAAAGTGGTGGTTAATATTCTGTTGAACATGTAACCTGCTCTGGATGTTGTGCTGTATATTTTAATTCTTGGTACAGATGTTCTTGGTTTAGAACTTGCTCAAGCAGCCCACTTTTCTCCAGGAGATAAATTACTGAAGTAAATAAATATCTGGCTGTGCATATGGTGAAAATACAGAGGCTTAAAAGAAACATATGTTTGAAAAACACTGTGAAACATTGTGCAGATGTGTGTTCCCATCTAAAGCTCAGTCCTTCCCTCCTTGCAGTTTTTTTTCTGAAAACAAGAAATATAACCCTTTCTGGACAAGCACCAGGCCAAGGCCTATGTCTTTCTTCCCCTGCATTTGCCAGGAGGGAATTTTTCCACTTCAAGTCTTGGTCAAGGTGATGGGAGGTTATTACAGTCTAAACACTGTCTCCAGTCTTGGCAGCATCAGATATTTAAAGTAAAAGAACAGTGAGATAAGTCTCCAGCAGGTACCCACCTGCACAGCGCCCACCACTACCCTTACTGAAATATTTGACCAAGTGAAAAATCACACAGGGACTTAGTAGCATAGGTTCAGTCCATTTTCTGGTTTTTAGTTGTTAACTTAAAATGTCTATAAATGTCTTCCGTATGCCAAAACAAAGACATCTGTGTCCATAAATGGCAAAGAAATAAGGACAACAGGAGAGCAAATCTATTAACTTGGAAACATTAAATAACATTGCATTTTACTCTCTTACATATGATTATCATGCTCATCCAATTCATTTCACTTTAGTGTTTCCTATGTACTCAGTCCTAGAAATGTGAAGAAAAACATAAATGATTTTTTGTTACCTGTAATCCATTGAAGTGGACAATGTGGATAATATGGTGAAAGAGTCAGATGATCCAGACTGAAGAATAAAAATTACAACTTGTAAGCCATAGTGTTGGGGGCTGGGAGAAGGCTCAGTGGGTAAAGCATCTGTTGTACAAGCAAGAGTACATGAGTTGTGGTCCTCAGCACCCAGCCAACAGCCAGACAATAGCACACAACTGTAACCCCAGCTCTAGTGTAGTGGGACAAGCAGATCCTACAGGCTTGATGGCCAGCCAGGCTAGACAAAATACCAAGCTCCAGGTCCAGTGAGAGACTCTGTCTCAAAAATCAGTTGGGGAGCAATAGAGGAATGCCTGACATTGACCCCTGGTCTCCACAGATTCAAGTACAAGCACATAATGTGAGTACACAAGTAAATAACAAATAAATAAATCAGAGTGTTGAGGAGAGTCTGTAGCACAGGTATGAACAACCTTGAGTTTGAAGGACAGAATTTACTTTGGGAAAGAGAAGGATTTCCCAGGATGCAGTGTGGGGGGCAGACAGAGACATCCAGTGTGCCTGCACTAGTGAGCAGAGTGGAGATCGAGAATGGGAGCCAAAGAAACAAAAGATGAGTTGACTGAAAGAGCCTGTGCAGCTTGACAAAGAGTCGAGTCATTCTCATCCTTGCCTGTAAAATCAAGTTTCTTCTTTCTGTAACACCGGGTCCACATGATTCTAATGTTTCCATTGGTACAATCACCTCTAAATATCAACATTAAGTTTCTTCCATGCTTTACATACATCCAAGACACTGAATATCAATACGAGTACTTAGAGCCAAGTCCAGGCAACCGCTCAGTATAAGAAACTTGAATATTAGAGAGAACAGTTCTCTCTCCTCTGAGAAGAAAAATGTCACTGTCATGTATAAGAACATAAGAGATCAAGACAGAAAGATTTCTGTGGCATGAATCAACCACTAAGGGCAGAACCTAAGTATGGAAGCTAGAAAAATAACAAGCAACATTTTTCACTCTCTACGAATTCACACAGCATGAAAAGCTCCTACCCAAAGTCTCAATGACCAGGAATATGAGACAAAGAAATAGTTGTGTATTATGCCATAAAAACCAAACAACATTTTAAAAATAAAAAGACAAATATATGTGTTTTGAAGCTTAGAAGTGAATGTAAGACAATTTAACTACATCATCTCATGGCATTTACCCATTACCATTGATTGATCAAAGTGCTTTCATTGTCTACATATTGAGCTAATCCAGATTAATCACTCCAATATCTATTTAAGAATTAAATTGAAAGATACTGTGCCATAATTGGTTGGCTCTAATCAAGAAGGCAGGCAAGCTAGTAGCACTGTTCATGTCCCTGATGTTGAAATTATTTTCCTAAGAGATGGTGAATTTCAAATCCCTCCTAATGAAAATATTACAAAACTGACTGATGAAACATTCTCTGTATTTTTTTTCAGAATGCTGTATGTAGTGGATCATTCACTTTAAAGGCTGCTGGGTCAAACTGCAGTATGTGAACATAGTCTTAAGAATTAAAAAAAAAACTTCAAAATCAGCAAAAGCAAAACAGCTTGAATTACTTTTTTAAAAAAAAAAACTCAGTTATTCAAATTAGATGGAACATTGGTTTTCTTTTATCATCCACTAAGTTTTGGACATTATACTTGGAGAACTCCCAGCCAGGGATAGATGGGAGTTCATCTAGATCCATAGAGATCACCCCACTTACCTTCAGGTAGACTGACTATCCACCGATGAATGGATGACAGTACTGTCACCACAGAGGTTTCTAAAGATTTTTCTGTGTCTATCCACCCAGCCCCATAGGTACCCTTTTATCTGTGGCCATGAGGATAACCAGCTAACAACACTGTAGATTTCAGAGCTGAGAGTGGTAATAATTAATTCTGAAAGAAAGAGTTGTGCCCCTTGACCAGCCAGCCTTGAAGTCTGACCACAGGTAGGCTCTTCAGTAAAATGGACCAAATAACCAGCTCTGCTTTTAAGCTGGGTTGCATCATAGTTTCTGACCACTTTCCTCAGAAGTGGTTTTATCACAGTGCCAAATATAGAGCTCCAGTTTTCACAAAGCCAAGCAGAGTCTGATCACTGGATTCATGTTGTCTATGTGAGAGTGAAGGTTGGTTACTTCAACTTTCAAAGGTTTACCCCCTCCATGATATTAGAAGATGAAGCGAGGCCTGGTAGGTTAAAGCTATAATCTGGCTACAGGAGAGACTAAGAATTGAAGAACAAAATTCCCAGGCCTGCCTGTAAGGTCAAAGCCTGTGAGATCCTGTCTCAAAAGATAAAATGCAAGCTGAGGATATAGCTCAGTAGAATAAGAAGTGCCTGGCACATGTAAGGTCATAGGTTCAAGTCCATGTACAAGAAGAAAAATATGTATATATGATGTGTGTGTGTGCATGTGAGTGTGTGTTTGAATGGAATGTGCCATTAGTACTTGCTAAAGGAGAGAATGGATTCATATAAATTTTTTCATGCACACAAAAAGAATGAAGCTATAATTCTCATTGGTATTAAGAGAACTAGAGCTAATATGAAATGGCATAATGCCTTTATCATTGTTTACATGTGATAACCTCAAAAGGGTTGGAATCTGCCTCTGGAGAGCATCTCTCCATGTTGTGTACACAGGTGAGCCTCACTAACATGTACAATTACTACGTGTTGAAAATGGATATTTTCAAATGCATGGTGAAACACTGCTCTATTTCCATATTGAAAGCACTTAACTTCCCAATAATAATATCCAAGCATTGAAAAGCAGAAGCTGCAGTTCCTATAGCCTATGACTTGGATTCAGTTTCTATCTCCAGCTTCACCTCCTGAAGTTCACCACTTCTGGCACCAGGAAACCCACACACACTCCTCCAGGTAGCAGCACTCTTCTCTCACTTCTCCCTCCTGACTCGGCTTCTTTCTTCCCCTCTCTTCTGCTCTCCTCTGGTCTCTCCCCTACCTGTGCCTTGTCTTTGTCTTATTATTTACTTTGAAATGTAAAAGCCTTAGATTTCATTTCAAATGGCACATGCATCTTTCCTACAGGGCATCATTTGCCAGCAGCCTTGGGGAGCAGTCTTCTCCAAAGTCTTCTACCCTCCCACTTTTAACATGTTTGCTTGTGAAAGCAAGAGGAAACATTATGTAATCCTCTCATTAGAGAATGTCTTGTTTTTCTTACTGGTTCTGAAGCCCTTAGGAGGAGAATTATATCGTATATGGTTCTGTGTCCTGGGGATGCCAAAATGAGACACCTCAGAAATAAACATTTTAGTAACTAACAATTCAATTAATGGCCACAATGAACAGAATGAGAAAACAGCTTGGAATACAGGATTAACTCCTGTTATAGGCCATGTGTGAATAGTGAAAAGAATCAAAAGCAGAGAATTATTGCTTCAGTGTGAATGACAGCAATTGCAGGTGTAATTGAGGCATAGCTTGTGGGAAGAGTACAATTTAAACTAAATAAGAAGAACCTGATAGGCCTTTCAGGCAGAAAATAAATTGTATGGGTAGTAGCCTAGACAGAAAACCTGTTTCATTTGTATCCAAGGCAGGGAAATACCCAGAATATAGTATTGTAAAGTGAAATACCAATCCCCACCTTGAACAAATGTACTTGAGCACCTGGTCACTAGCTGGTGGTAATGATGTGAAAGATTGTAGAACAGTT
Source organism: Sigmodon hispidus (assembly GCA_004025045.1). NCBI lineage: Eukaryota > Metazoa > Chordata > Mammalia > Rodentia > Cricetidae > Sigmodon > Sigmodon hispidus. The sequence continues at coordinate 69,636 of PVIH01006163.1, read as the reverse complement.
GGCAGGTAAGGTCTAGCTGGTGGAGGCAGAACACACTTGGGGTGTGCCTAGGTGGTAGATCACACTTGGGGTATTTCTAGATGGTAGACCACGCTTAGGATAGGTATAGCTGGTAGATCCCACTTGGGATGTGTCTAGTTAGTAGAACACACTTAGGATAGGTATAACTGGTAAATCACACTTGGGATGGCTCTAGCTGGTAGATCACACTTGGGGTAGGTCTTGTTGATAGACCACACTTAGGATAGGTATAGCTGATAGATCACATTTGGAGTGGATCTAGTTGGTAGAGGTAGAACACACTTGGGATGAGTCTTCAGGGTTATATCTGTATTTGACTGCACCTTGCTGTTCCTCTTTTCTTGCCTACTACACTGAGATGAACCACCTCAAGCTTCTGTCGATGTGGGCCAAGCTGCTCCTGATGTCTTGTCTTCCTGGATGGAATGAACTGAAATTCCACTCAACCTAAAGTCAAAATAAATTGCTCCCTTTAAGATAATTCTGTAGATTACTTTATCATGGCAAAAGATGAGGACTTCATGTGAGATCAAAGAGGTTGAACACTTTTTGTCCATTATGCTATAGAAATGAGACTGCCTCCTTGAAAAATATTTGGCATAACATATATTCTAAAGAACAATGTATGAATTGTATGTAACTTTTAAATATCAAAACAATTAAAATCATGACTTAAACAATAGAGTTGAAGCTATAAAACTGAAGACTGACTCCTTAAGAAAAAAGCAAGTGTACTCAAAGGACCAATTAAATAGACCAGATGGAAAACCCTGTTTCAGTCTTGCTGAATGTAAAAAGGAAGACATCTTGGAAGAGTTACACTGACAGAACACATGTTTCTCTGAGAGATGGCTCTATTATCACCACTGGTATGTGTACCACTGAGTGCAAAATTCTGATGTCCACACATAAAAGCACACAGTCCACAGGACCTTTTTGTCATATAGATGAGGGAGGAGAAGAAAAAAAAAGAGAGGGTGAAAGGAGAGAGTGAGAGTGAGAGAGAGAAAGAGAGAGAGAGAGAGAGAGAGAGATTTGTTTTCACTGATTTATAATCCCTACAATAACCCCAAATAAATGGATTCTGAAGTGGTACACTACCCTAACTCCATAATGCCATGTGATAAAAGTACAGATGATAATGACTTTGGTTCCTCTGTATCCTCAAAGCAAAATACAGCCTGTTCCTCTACCTTTTCATTCTATAGTTAATGTGTTTATCATGTACAAGTGTCAATTTTTAGGATGCAATGCAATCCCCTCTTTGTGAGGAGAATCTCCGTTTAAACTATCACCAAAGTGAACAAATTGCTACGAGAGGCAGATAAGCATAGCTTTGGTTCTCTGGGTGGAGGGAGAATGCAGTGGCCACGAAAGTAGACACATGGTATGCATTCTTTCGTCTGAAAGGTCAGGCTTACATTGCAAAGCTGTTCCTACTGTAGTTGTGTGAGATGGCATGACTTGAAGCACCACCTCCAAAGTTATGTGTCTCCAGAACTGCCTCATACACTGGCCTTTGTCTGGAACAGAGCACAGGTCAAAGAAAATAGCAGGAGGCAGAGAGCTTCTGTCCTCTTATGTGTGTATTTGTTTTATGTGTACATCTCAAGACTAGTCCAGAGACTTTTTTCCCACAGCTGGAACCAAGGCAGCAAGATTAGAACACAGCAGATCCTCTCATCCACTGTTTCTAAGCTTAGGTCAGAGTAGAGTTGGAAGTGTCCATGGAGACATAAAATTGCATGAGCATCCACATAAACATCCACCCACACTAACTGAAGATATAAATGTGTGTCCATCTGTACATTCAACAGGCACACACTCTCCAGGATACTGGGACATCGACTTTAATCAGCTGACTCCAAAAATGTTGAAACCAGTGTTTTGGGCCTTTCATCAAGCCTGTTTTACCTTAAGAAAACACCGAGTTAAGTCTCTGTGAATTAAGTAAACAGTGATTTGTGATACTTCAATTGGAAAAAATAAGAAATCATCTGAGTTTTAATATATTATTATATATAATTTTATATTATATTGCACTGTACTATATTGCATTATAATATAATATAATTCTTGGTTAGAAGACTTTATTATCTATACATACCTATATTATCTTATACATAATATATAATGGAATAATTTAAATTTGTATAAAGATGATCATCAGTATAGATTTTTTAATTAATAGAGATGAAGACCTTTCCTAAACATGAGAATCACTGTTCTAGGAAATACAGATCCAAAGAATATGTCAGGAAAGCACCAAGGTAAGACACAAATCTTCCACAGCCTCTTTTTTAGGAATGTATTCATTTATCCATATTAATTGAGTGTCTACTAGTGCTGGGCAATGAAGTAATATCAATGATCACTGCAGGCATCTAATGACTGCTCCCTAGGCAGTGGATAAGCAAATGAGTAAGACAGATTATTAACATGAAAGTAATTTTTTAAATTATACCTATTCAATATGCAGTCCTATAATAAACAGAGTAATTTATTACCCTCCAAAAATTGCTAGAAGTGTGGTTCTCCTGGAAAGCACAGTGTGTATGATGTTCTTTAGGGAGAGGATTATTCCCTGAAAACCAAGAATTAACTTGGTTGGCAAAGCTAGTGATTCCAGAGGAAGGACCGATAAAAGAACAAGCCTTTATTATGCATAGCCTAGGAAATGAAAGATGACCAGTGTATGTAGGAAATAGCAAGAAGAATGTTCCCAGGTGGGCTTGCAGGAAGAATGCCCACAGAGGCTGGGGAGAGGTATTAAAGGGCTGTAGTTTTACTCTGGGTAAATAGGACAGCAGAGAAGGACACAGCAACCAAGAGACAATGAATGAAAGATGATTTACACTTTAAAATATCAGACTAACATAAGCAAAAAGAGTTAGATGTGTCATTGACATAAACGCTGCAGACTCAAAGATGAACAGGGATACAGTCTCCTCTCCATGAGCTAGCACTGCTGCGAGCCAGAGAAGGCAATGTTTATTCAGAGGCTCTGAGTTTAAATATTACCAAAGTTTCAAGAATTTATCTAAAACATCTGTAATCCATGAATCTCTGGAGATGAAAACAAAATTCTAGAACATCCAGAAACATTGAACTTGCATTACAGCCCAGAATAAATGGGCTGGACACAAGGGCAGATGCTGCATTCAACCATTTGGAAACCTCCATAATTTGTTAATCAAAGTAACTCCCCAATGTTAAGGCACTAGTCCACTTCTTTCACTTTCTCACCTTCATGGTGTTTATACACAGTTTTAGTTGTCACCTCTTAACAGGGACTACAGCAACCAATAACAACAGCCTTTGACAGCTATCCCGACTACTATCACAAAACCTCAGGACAGGTACTGCTGACTAGATTTTTGACGACGCCTGATTTTTGTTCACTGGACAACTACATTTCATTCATCCATCTGGCCCTTGATAGACATGATACATCAACTCAATCAGTGTGTGTCCATAGCCTTATGCTTAGTTTTGGTTTTGTGAGCCATTCTCCTGGATCCTGAGCTCATAATTGGCCAGGTGTCTCTGAAGACATGCATAGCTGGATTCTGCTCTATCTCGATGTATTGTTGAAGTAATCCCTAGGGCCTTTTCATAGCCAAGCATTCTGAGGCAAATTACATACTGCTTATAAGATTTTTTAAATTCAACTCTAAACTTGAAAATAAATCATACATGATTCTTATTGAAAACATGTAACTCCTTCAGGGGAAATTAAATTCTATGTCCAGGTTTTTCCCTTTGTACTCACCATCCTACAATGCTTATATTTATGTTAACTCACTAAAAATGCTATTAAAAGACTAAAACTACTTTAATTTCTTTATTCTGCACAGGTATTAGTACCTAGAACAGTTGTATATGTTTCTTTCTCATTAAGTATTCTGCTGTACTCATGAGTAAATGCCAGGTCATTGAACACACAGCTCAGAATCTTGTTTTAGACATATTAATCTACAAAATAAAGCACAAGATGCATTTTATTATAAGGTCTTCAAAATAAGAAACACAGTCAATATTGCTTTCTTCCTCCAAAGACAGCACTTTCTTAACTGTAAGCTCTGGCTTCTAGCTCACATGCCGCTGTCCTGAACCTATTTATAGTCTGAAACTGTGACATCTCTCAGAATAATAAAATTTGCCTAGTTAGCTGAGATTTCCCTTGGTCTCCTGCACAGTACTTCAGTGGGCATTATCTTTATAAAATTTTGAAGCAATCTGGAGAATGTTTCCTCCTTAAGGAACATTATGTTCATAATTATTAATCATTTGTACAAATAAATTCATCAAAATTTGCTGTTGAACCCAGGTCTGAAGTGTGCTTTCTCCTGGTACTTACAATCATTTCCTTGTCTCTAAGTGAATTTCTTGGACAGAACAATGTTTGTCTTGCTTATTATGAAACTAAAGTCTATTATCTCTGCCTCTATCAATATTACATGAGGGACAACATGGCTGGTAATTCTATTCTTCCTCTGTAGTCCCCTTAACACAGAAAAAAGAGAAACCATTCCTTACAACCTAATACTGCCCCACATAGCCTAACACAAACTGAACACATAACCAGAAGGGACACAAGTATGTTTTATGATGTTTACCTGAGTAAGTATCTTATTTTATTGCTTGTAGAAAATAATCAAGGAACTAAATTTGTAGACTGACCTCATTTCTAAGCCTGCTTTATTCTAAAGAACCTCATATAACCATTTGCTTTTTGAGGTCAGGACATACCAAGTTTTGAAATATCAGAATTGATGCATTTTTTTCCTGTGAACCAAAGCCCATTGATTTAGTGGCAAACTGATTTGTCTGCAAACATCAGATTCAGGTTAGAAGGTAGAGATGAAGTCACATGAAAGACCAAATTGGGCTATTTTGAATCTGTTAGCCTTCTGATGGGGTGTTTTAATTTATGCAACTTAGAACCCTCTTTACACCACTCTGCCTGTAATTGCAACAGCTCACGACACTTGCCTGTTCTTTGGTTTCATTTCTGTTCTGGAAAAGCTGGTAAAATGTCACTTTACATAACAGCTGATTTGCTGGTACAAGTTGGTTTTAAGACACAACAGCTAATTTGTTTTACCTTACCAAACCATTAATAATTATGATGATGATGATGGTGAAATAGCAATAGTCATTATTAGCATGCCTGGTAAGTATTCATCATCATCATTTAATAAAATAATAGAATATTTTTCCATTTTTCCTAGTTTTCTATTGAGGTAAATTTCCTAGTCTGTAAAGTCCTATTCTCCACACAGCCCTTCATTTGAGGTACTTACTGTTACAGAAGACTCACATAATTGTTTTTCTAATATGTAGTTATTTTGTTCTGTGCTAAAAATTCCCAGTTTTCTTCAGGACAACAATGTGCTTAGTCTCAGCAAATGGGTCTCAGTAAGTAACCACCAAGCTTATTAATGCCATTCTGAATTTCCAGATCTTCCTTCAGGCAATGAGACTAAAGAAGGAGGCTGTGAGGAACATTTGGAGAACCTGTTTCTCCCAGGTCATTTTATTACAGGCTTGGATTGAAACTTGATTCTGGAGCCATCTTTAATGAGGCTTCATAAAGAGGTAGGAAAGATGTGTGTGAATGGCAATACAGTAAGGAATCCACATTAGAAAGCCAGATTCTTGGTCCTGGGTGATTTTGTGGTTGTCTCAGTGGAAATCAGCAAAATGCCTCTGCTCAAATTCTTAATATGCAAGGAAAACCAGCCCCCACCTAAGATATGCATGGAAGTCTCTGATACACCTGATTGACTGTCTGACTAATAGGATAATTGTTTTATAAAATACCTAAAAGTTCTCCATATTCCAATAAAACCCTGCCTTCTATTAAAACTGTCAGAGTGCATTCCTCACACTTAACTATTCCTCTTATATTTTCCCCATGGCATTTACAGAAGCTGCTTCCTCTTTTATGGAAGTTTTCTGCCATATTTTTCTTCCTCAGTGAAAGTTCTGGTAGCATAGGCACATTCCATGACTCAGCAAATGCATTCCTAAGTATTTCCACAAGAGCAGTCATAGACTCAACAAGAGGAAGGTGCAAGACTATTGACAGAGTACCATTCCTAATAACCAGGAAACAGTAAGGACCCAAATGGCCATCAGTGTCAAACTGATGATTAAAATGTGATATAGAGACATGAACATGAGGATATTACAAACCACATGCAATTAGGTGGGTAGAATTTGCAAATTAATACTAAATGGACTACAAATGGAAAGAAGAGACTTGCTGTATTATTTTTCTCATTTAAAGCTTTAGAATAGGCAAACTCATCTATATTGTCAGGGCAAGATAATTGTGCCCCTTGGGGAAGATAATAACTGGAAGTAGGCACAGAGGAACAACAGGGACACTGTGACATTCTGCTTTCTGTCTATGAGGTGGTTACCTGGGAGTGTTCAATTTGTGATTTTATATGAAGTGTTATATTGGCAATTTGTGAAATTCTATGCACATAATATTTATACATAATATTTAAACCATTGGGTTTTGAGCAGAAAGTATACCACACTACAAATGATCGATATAACATTTTGTTCCTAATGCTTCTTCTGAGTTTACTTTATTTTTATCTGTTTTTATTCCTATGTAAAGATTTACCATTGCTGCCTTATAATGCACACCCAAGCTGCTTTTTATAAGGTGTTGGGGAGCATGTTTCCTGTCTCCCTCCATAGGACTAATGTCATTGGAAGTGATCGTCTTATCTGCAATATCATTCTGCAATGTACCAAGTAGGCTGGAAATCATTCTTGACTGGGGCTTTGTTTCAAAATGGCTTCCTGTGAGATACACATACTAAGGATCTGTTGCTATACTGTATATATGATTCAGTTTTCATTGTGAAGCTTTGGGTTTTGGATGGTATATGTTTTGTGGGAGATGGTTATTAGATTAAGCATCCAATGCTTTTGATAGCAAGATTCCATTGCCTTTATCTTAATCTGTGGAAAGTTATCTTCAAAAATGCATCCCAGACATAACTTTCCTCATATGAATTATGGCAATAGTCATGTTTGCCTCACAGAAATACTATGTGTTTCAAGAGATATGATAAACATGTTTTGTAATCTCTTAAAGATAGTACAGGATAGAAGTAATGTAGACATAGAAAGTTATAATTATTGTATTATATACTGAAGTCAAAGAACAAAGCCTCTCAGGGATGGGAAATAGGTAAAAGTGCATTGACTGGACAGCACTTCTAATGAAGCACAAGTTTATTGCAATGAAAAATTCTGGCTAGATGGGATCAAGGCAGTTTTTTTAAATTTCTCTCAGATAGCATGAAAGCATCCAGTGGTATATTGAGCTCAACTATAAAAGGTAGTTCTGGAGACAGAGTACCCCAGATCATCTCTAAGCAAGCACAAATATCACCCATCATCATAGAAGAGCATTCACAACATAATCAAATACCCAAGCATGATGTGGCATTTTATTTACATTTATGTGTGCCTTCTTCCACATTGCTGCAAGCAAAGCTCTTGGAGCTGCATTGATTTGTAGCTCATGTTCTCAAGAGTTAATTTATGAACAACTGATGAGTGTTTAGGAAGGAAGGGAATACTTATTTCACACACTTTCTTAAATGTGTTCAAAGTGTGGCTTAGCATTAGTTAATATAGAAATGGAAACTCAAGCTTTCATTTTCTAATGAATTATTTCTGATTATTTTCTCTTCATCTCCTTTAACCCTATGGGGAAAGAAAAGATTGTACACACAATGGTAGGAGTCTATGTTCATTTGAACTCACTGAGGAGCTCGGAAGACAGTGGGGGAGAAACAGTTGTTGTACACTGTTTGAGCAGAGAGTGCACTGAAATAATTCATGTCTTCAGTCTTTCCCAAAGTGCCAGATGAAAAGTGATTTAAGGTGTCCAGATAAACTCTTAAAAAATACAACTATATAAAATAATGATGTTCTGTTAGAAAAGTGCAACATGCAGGACAATTGCTGAAATGGGCCACATTGATTTTGAGTGTATTGGTTTAGATGGTAACTAATACTACTGGGAGAGTGCATATATATTGAAATTATTTTGGTGTACAGATTTCTCTAGTTCAGAGCTACTTGTCAGATACATTTGTGCTTTTCTTTAGATATAATGAGCTGTGTGAAATCTTCTTAAATGTTATCTCCTGAGACAGTTCCAACAGCAGTTCTATCCTGTATCCACAATGGTGGAAAAGTGATCCCAAAGACAAAACCACTTCATTGAAAACTTATCTCAGCAAGTTATTGTGGGAATAATCAATTTACAAGACTAATCGACATACAGAAGGTTACAGTGTGCCTAAGAAGATGGTGGCAGTGGGTAAGACTTGGTCTTAATTTTGAGACCTTTTCACAGATACCTTTCTTGAATTTACCTTGTTTATCAATAAAAGCACTTGTAGCGGGAAATCAGAAGCTACACATGTGAACGGGTTGCATCAGAGTACTGGAGCTGAGTGGGGCGTGGTCAACTGGAAAGCGCTTTGGAAGTAAAGCCCCCGGATGAAAGAGGCGGAAGAGGAAGCCGGGCTGGGACACAGTTCCTGGATAGCAGCAGTTCGGGTGGTTGGGAAACTCTCCGGAGCACTGCTTCCCTCTTTTCTCCCTTTTAACAAAACCCTGGTCTATAAGTTATATTTAGATAATAAATATTACTTAATATATATCTCATAGCAGGTTGATACCGTAATAATTGGCACCCAACGTGGGGCTAATTCCACAAACCCGCCGGGTCCCTCACCCGCTGACAGACCCAGCTGGTCTGAGGGGCCAGTTTAGTTTCCATCTGCGCACGAGTCTCCTACAAACAGCCAAAAACAAATGTACGCGCGTCAGATCTCCTGAGAGACAGATTAAGCCAGTTCTAATGACACACGCCCGATAAAGTTTGTTAAAAAAAACAAAGGCTCTCCCGGCCAAATCACCACCTCGTTTTGTGCACCATTGCTGCCGTTGCTGATCACAACTGAGACATCTGCTGGCCATAAGTCCTCATTACATCTGAATATATATATTTTTTTCTTTTCTACAATGTCCGACCAAATAAATGTTCAAAATTTTACTCACTTTTTCACAATGGTAATAAAAGATTATTTTCAAAATTATACATTTAAAGGCTATTTCAACCCAAGAGTTCTTTTGCTTTTTTATGTGATAATATACTTTATACCTACCTATTTTAAAAGATCCCAACATAAGGCATGTGAGGCTAAGATGTCTGACATAAATAAACATGTTAAGACAATCCACAAACTCATTGCTTCCATAAAAAGAAGTCTACATTGATCAAAAAAAATACAGAGCTCATATTGATAAAAATTTTAAAAAATTAAATAAAAAATTTAAAAAAATAAATAAAAATTTTGTTAAAAAATACAGAGCTCATATTAATAAAAATTTTAAAAAATTAAATAAAAAATTTAAAAAAATGAATAAAAATTTTAAAATAATAAATAAACACTCTAAAAAATTTAAACAAAAAATAATAAAACAAATAAATATAAAAACTAAAAAAATTTTCCACTCTATAAAATTATTAAAAATGTCATTTATAAAAGACCTTAAGACACTAAAAAAACCTATTACCACTAAGTTACAAGATCATGAGTCTTGCTTAAAGATTTAAAAAAAAAATTTGAGACAACACCTGATCAAAATAAGGTTCGGGCGGTTGGGAAACTCTCTGGCACGCTGCTTCCCCCTATTCTCCCTTTTAACAAAACCCTGGTCTAAGTTATATTTAGATAATAAATATTACTTAATATATATCTCATGGCGGGTCGATACCGTAATAAGCACTCACTTCCAAAGTTTCTTTCAGAAACACTGACGCACCAGACATGAGGTGCATCATGAGCACATGATGTTGGTAAGCATGTCAAAGGAACTGGCTGTTAACTAACTGTCCTATACATTAAATCACAGCTTTGACACTCACTGTATGCATTTATCTAGAAATATTTTTAAAGCTTTTACAATTTTTATTTTGGTTATTTGAGTCAGGATTTTTCTGTGTAGTCCTTACTGTCCTAAAATTCACTCTGTAGACCAGTTGTAACTCACAGAGATCCATTTTTTTCTGACTTCCAAATTCTTGGATTAAAGGTGTTGGGCTACCACAACCCAGCTACTTTTTACAATTTTATGGTGAGTTTTGCTCCTTGAAAGTAAATATAAAAAGACCTCAGAGGGTGACATTAGTGTTTATGATTTAAAAGGAACCAAACTATGTACCAATAATAGTGTTTTGATCCCATGAATCAGAAGAGAATGACAGAGCTCAGCACAGAAGCTTACTCTAAAGCTCCCGAGCTGAAATATCATTTCTATGTCCCCGCACCCGGTTGAACTCCAAGTCCTCTGCAGCATCCACCCACCTGCCAAGAGCACAGAAGGAGAACTGGCTCTCCCTTTCATCACATCTTGAACTTGATAGAGTGTTAGGCTAGACAGACTTCCATTTGAATTTGGGTTTAAGTTTTTGTTTCTGTGCAGTAGACAAAACAGCCAATACGTGTTTTCTATAATTTCGGTGACTCCGCTTCCTTTTGAGGCCAGATTTGCTTTTCAATCTATAAAACCTATTTCTACTCCCTTGAGACCATTGGAATATTATATTTAACCTGAATTCTTCTCTACGACATAACTCCACAGATCATCTGCTCTATATGAATCATGATTTCAAACCCTGCTGATAACTCTCCTTGCTGAAAACTGTGGTGTCTCAGCACTAACACAATTTTCCCCTTCACACCCACACATGCTTTGTGTATGGATCATCTGGGCATAACATGCATTATTGTTGTAATGGTTGCCGCCTGATGGACATTGAAACCTAGCTGCTGTACAAGGATAGACCTCAGTGGATTACTAGGGCTTGGCTTTATGTTTGAGGAAAGCATGAAGGACAGGGCTAATACAGTCTTATTAACTATATACCAAAAATTATTGTAACCCCTTAAGAGACCTGGTAAGAAAAATACTGAGTAGAGAAAGCTACTTACTAACAAATAGATTTTGTACATGTTTGCATGAACTTGTGAATATATAAAATATCCATTTATATACATGTAATCACTTTCACTCTATATTATAAAAACATGTATTTATATATACAAATACACACACAAAGACATGAGCCTTTCTCAACTTATTCTACTTATTAGAATTCATGACATTCATAAACAATAAATGTATTTGTATACTCAATTTCATATGAAAACACAGAACTTGTTGAAATTCGTTCTGTAAACTGCAGAACCAGGGTCTTTCAAATTCTAGATCTAGTCTCCTTATACAACATTATTTTCCTAAAATAACCAATTTTATGAACATCTAGTCAGTAGTTCTCAACCTCCCTAATGCTGCAACCCTTCAACACAGTTCCTCGTGTTGTGGTGATCCACAATCATAAAATTATTTTTGTTGTTAGTTCATAAACTATAATTTTGTTACTGTTGTTAATAACAATATAAATATTTTTGGAGAAACAGGTTTGCCATAGGTGCTGAGAATTGCTGATCTAGATGGTTCAAAGATTCTGTTTATTAATGTTATAAATTTTTATTTTTATTTTTTTGAGACATAGTTTGTCTGTGTAGTCCTAAATATTTTGGATCTCACCCTGTAGATCAGGCTTGCCTTGAACTCATATAGATCCATTTTCCTCTGCCTCCCAAGTACTGGAATTAAAGGTGTGCACCACCTGACACTGCCCAGCTTATACTATAAAGCTTAATGGTCTCTATAACCCAGTTACTGGGATGTGTTCAAGCTGGATGTGGCAGGCTCATAGCTATTTCTGTATATTTCTACAAGACAGGAAGGCACATGATTCTCACTTTTTAAATGGGAAGCATTTGATTCAATTCCTGATCAAATATTTTCTAATTACAAACAGTGAGAGGTAGGTACACACTTCCATAAATACTAACCCCAGAGAGACACATAGACTCTAAATTTAGTCCAGCCTAGGAACACTGAGAGACAATATCAAACTGCACACATACCACAGCAGCATGGGATTTGTTGCGCTTTGTTCTATAGTAATGAGAAGTGTCCCAGAGCCCGGTACGTGCTGCACAAAGGCACTATCATTGTGATGTGACCCAAAGCCTCCGTTTACTTATTTATTTATTTATTTATTTATTTAATTATTTATTTGTTGCCTTTTGTGTTTTTACCTTGAGGCAGGGTTTCGCAAAGTTGTGCAATTTAAACTGGAACTTACCCTATAGCCTTGGCAAGCACTGAATTTGCCTCTTTTTTTCTGCCTCAGCCTTTCTAGTACCTAGAATTACATGCCTCTACCAAGAGGTTTGACCAAATATCATTCTACTATTTTTGTGTGTGTGTGTGTGTGTGTGTGTGTGTGTATGTTACATGCACATGTGTGCCACAGCATGAGTGTGGATACCAAAGGACAATCATTAGGACTATGTTTTCTTTTTCTGTCCTGATGTTCCTGGTATCAAATTCAGGTTACCAGACTTGCCTAGCATCTCATCCTTGCCACTTAATATCATTTTAAAGAAGGGAAATACAAAATAAAGAACATCCAAAGCAAGAAGAATTAGTATCTACAAAAATGTTGTCACATGGCTCAAGTGGATGCTTGCATCAGAACACCTCATGTTGCTTAAAACAAGTACTAATATCTAGTCCCACTGTTGGCACCTGGAGGGATTTCCCAATACATAAACAGCCATTCTGACATGGGAGTGGGTGTGGGATATCTTATATAGTATAAGGCAATGTGTTTTCATAATAAGCCCAACTCAACTGTGTTGTGACTATCCCAGGCTGGCATTTGGTAGGCGTGGAGGCCAATTATATATGTCACACCTCCTCCCTCCTGCAACATCTACTTTTCTTTTGTCTAATCAATCACAGTCATCAGCAATCAAATGTGTTAAAATATTATTACAAAATGATATGCCCTGGTCTTCCATGACATCATTTCTCCATGAATTTCACAACAAAATTCTTGCCAGGTTTTTCTGTTCATTGTCCTACTGTCTTGCTTTATAGTTTCCTATGCCTTTTCACACTCAAGGAGACATTGAAACTCCTTACCCAGGTTACCAATGAGTTCCATGATTCCTACATTTATAATCAAGTCTGGGTCTGCACATTACTGCTGTCTCTCTGTCTTGTGATCCAATCATTTCTTTCTAACATTTTCTCTAAATGTCTCCTGAATTTCTCTATCCCCCAGTTATTTTCCTGTGTTTTTTGGGGAATATTTCACTTCTGGTGGTTGAATATAGGGGAATCAATGATTATGCCTTAGTGTTGTATCTTTCATCTCTAACCCCAACTAGACTAAATATAGCTCTCTAATCCAAAAACACTACCTATGCAATCATAGATCACATACTCATTTCCCCAGCCCTGGCTTCTTCTAAATTGCAAAGTTTATTTTTTTTGTTCCGTGTCTCTAGTCTGTATCAAGTTCAACACATTCATAATAGAATATTCTAGTTACTACATAACATTACTCTATTCTGTTTGCTCTCCAATAAACTTGGGTCAACTTAGATTTCTCTACCTTTTAAGTTCCATTGCTAATCAGCTATCAAACTCTGTCTGTTCTGTTTGAAACACATTCTGACTCAGATCACACATCACCACCTTACCAAGTTAACTCTATTCTAGGGATCTCACCAACGAATCTGTAATAGTGAATGCCGTTGTCTCCATGTCACTGTTCATCTTCATACTGTAGCCATAGAGACCCATTTAAAGTACCAATGGCTTACTGAAGCCTTATTCAAAACCCTTCAGTGATAAATCCTGCTATCACACAGTCCTCAAAATAAATTCCAATGTGCTTGTCACAACTCACAGGACCACAACTAATCTTTCCTCCTATTCTTCTTCCTTGTTTTACTAATCTGCCCTCCCCCTTGAATATGTTCAGCTTGTTCCTTCTCCTGTTCCTTGCAAGAAGAGCAGGTCTTCCCAAAACACCTGAAGTCTTGCTCACCTACTGCCTTTAATCATTCCCTCAGAAAAGACTGTCTATCTGAAAGTTCTTCCTTCTGCTGACTATCTTCTTAATGCATTTATTTCTCTTTACAGCACTTAGTACCAACCAACAATATCTTACATGCATAGAAGTTGTTTACTTATTTATTGCTTTACTTCTGCACTAGAAAGTAGGCTCTCAAAATAGACATCACTTTGCTCAATACTGAATTCCCACAATTAGAATAGTTCATACATGGGAAAAAAGTAGGCCATCAATAAATGAATAGAAATGAATGGAAGGACAAGTACACCATGAGTCTGCAGCACACAGTCATTGCTCTGGCCATGGGCATCCCCCTGCTCTTTAAATAAAACACTTTTTTTCTTATCATTTTCTATGCCAGGTGGGTGACCATGAATTTTTAATGTAGCTCATGTGCCATCTGCCTTCAACAGTTACCCTTTCTGACTGCAAACACACAGGCATATGTGTATACACACATGTACATGTACACAGGCACACATATACATGTACACATGCACGTGCTATCACAATAACCATCACCATTCAAAGGAACCATCTTTGTTCTTTCCATCAGTCCTTAAGATTTTTGGGTTTTTTTTAGGATTTTTGGCTTGGTTTGGTTTTGTACATTGCCATAGTATGATCTCCTGGAAGCATGTGTTGATCTATCCTTCTATGCTCAAATTCTAATACACAGTGGAAAATCCATGATGTATGTACCTGTTAAATTGTTAATATACATGTAAGTTTTCACTAGTTCCTTTTGCGTCTTTTTCTTTGTTGGTGGTGTTAACTGTTTCTATTCATTAATGTGGTGTTCTCACCTAAAAGGACTACAAACACTCAATAGCATAAGTTGGTCCAGATATTAGAGGTCATTTCCACATATTCTATAACTGCTAGTTGTTAGTGCAAGAAGTTAAAGTGAGTTTGAATCAACAAAACTTAACTTTATGTTATAGAATGAAAATGTTCTATACCTTGAAGGAATAGCATTTTCTTCAAGCAGCCTCACAAAAAGAGTAGTAATAAATGCAGGGCTTTGCACATTAATTCAAACTTGCCAGGCTTCATTCTCTCCATATCCCCCATTAAAAGAGGGTGCCCAGTCTCAAAGTTGCACTAGCAATAAAATATTATGATTTATTGAATTTTGAATCACTTACACTCTCAACATAACATGGTATCTGGTCCTTCCTCATTACAATACAGCTCAGATGTCTTAGTTGGCTCACCCTTGTGCAATGTATGCACCAGCAGGAAATGGCCCTAATATAAGCATCTCAGGAAGTAGGTAGAACAATCAGGACAAAATCTAGCTTGTTTCTCATGAATGAATTAGAATGCCAATCTGTTTTGAGCAAGTTGGCTGCTTTCAGTCATTGGTCATTCTCAGTCACCTGATTCCTTTTATTTTTTCCCCTTTCTCAACCTAGATGCTTTTGCTTCAGTCTCAAATGCTCACTCTAGTCCAAGGCCAACCAAGAAGCAGCATTTCCCAATTTAAAAGGTGGGATAACAAAGTGAATTTATTTGCAATTGCAGGGTGATGGGAAAGAAAAGTGAAATATACAGTAAAAGTAAAAAATAATTGGATGCATTCCCTTCTTAGTTGCTACTGTGGTGGAGTTGGGATACTAAATCCACCCATACATATCCACTCTAGAAAAAGAGTTCAAGCAATACCTTCATAATATATGAAGTATATAAATATATAGACTGGAAGGACATAGACATCATAGGCATACTATGTAAGGTGCATGGGAACAGAAGTTAAGGACAGGTTCTAATAATTTTTAATTCTATCAATAATGCAGTTAATCATAATAAGGACTAAAGATAGCATAAGGTTATCAACCTGTTCATTCTGTTTGTCGAGGTTTATTATATTATTTAGTGACCCTGTTTTAAGTCTAAAGTAAATCTGTCACATAGCCCTTCTGCTATTTCCAGTGCCATGCATACCATTTCTTCTTGAGGTCATGAAACCCACAAGTATTGTACTTTGGAAAACAAAATCATAATGCTGATTTCACTTAGATGCTTAGCTTAATGTTAACTACTAGAATACTCTGTCTAGTGAGAAAGACAAGCTAGTCAATCAGCTCAATTTATTGAGCACATGCAAACAATCATGAGAGCCAGAGTAACTGTTAAAGAAGATTTTAAAAGGGATAATATTGGGGAAATGTTACCGCTGCTCAGCACTCAGTAGTCTCTCTTCTAGGATAAATATAATGCTAAGACTGGCCTGTTTTTTTAAAAGTAAGGATCAGCTGTACTAAACATATTTTCTAATTTATCAGACTATAAATTCTTGTGCAATGGGGTTAATGTAGGTCCACTATTTAGCACAAGGTATGGACCTTAATATTATTGACTATGAAAATACAGTGGTAGACTAAAATGACTTTATTTTTTCTAAATGCTTTCCAACATTAATATTCTTTGAGGGTAAGCTTCTTCTAACTTGATAAACACATTTTGGTGAGTTGTAAATTCCATGCCCTTGGGTAGAGATAGGAGCATCTGCCTTGTGATGGCTAATGTTTTGTTTTGAGAGGTCTCCTTTTTAGAAGCTTCAAGACCGTACCTGAGTAACTTTCCTACTGTTTGTTCTTAGAGCTCCTGATACCACCAACTTGTAGCTGATCCTTCCAAGATACTTGGATGTATTCTCAGGTGAATCAAGTTTTTGTTTTTCTTTTTAAATTTTTACTAACACTATTCTATGTGAAAATTCCTTGTGACTATTCTTGTGTTGTTTGTCCAAAGGGCATGTGAGAAGAATGTACTAGGAA
Source organism: Sigmodon hispidus (assembly GCA_004025045.1). Lineage (NCBI taxonomy): Eukaryota > Metazoa > Chordata > Mammalia > Rodentia > Cricetidae > Sigmodon > Sigmodon hispidus. Next base: position 52,776 of record PVIH01006163.1, on the reverse strand, counting down.
GACCATGGCAGGCAAGGCTTTTGGTATTTAAAGTGGAATGATGCCAAAATTTAGGAATGTGCTGTAACTACTATGATTTCTTTTCCTAATTTTTTCATAATGTTCTAGACACAGGCATCTTCAAAAAAGTAATGACCCTTGGGGCAGCAGTAGGGATAATTCCCCTCAGTAAGTGGAACTTTGCCTAATTGCCGAGGGGGACAAAGAGTGCTCCACATTCAGAGACAGTAAAAAAAAAAAGAGAGAAGTGGCTGGGAAGTTCACCTCTGGGACAGCAGGCTCTCTGTGGTAGCAAAAGACCTGTCGATACAGTTCTGCATGTTTGCTATACATGAGGCTTTCTTGGGAGTCATGTTCAGAATGGCAAAGCTTGAGGAAGTATCACATACACAGGTAAAGCTTTCAGTATATGTATGCATGAAAGCGTTCAATATCGAGCATCACAGAATATTAAAAATAAGACAGACATCAAGGACATCTAATGTTACTACCACTAGGCTGATTCCCAAAATTTCATTATTCAAAGTCACATAAAGTCATTCAAAGTATCTCTATAGATGAATTACTTCCAACATCATTTTATTTTATTCTACTGTTTTGTTGTTGTTGAGAGTAGACCACAATCTGTAGTCCAAAAGAGCCTCGAAGTTATTATCTGATTATTTCAAATTCATAGCAAAACTTCTGCCATAGCCTCTGAGTGCCAGGATTATAAGCATGAGCCATACCTGGTCTAAATGATATTTTATATCTGTCTCTATCAATAAAGTCAAATTTGAGATTTTACCCTTATTTTTGTGAGTATTATGGTTATAGTTTAATGGAGATATATACGAATTGTGAAATTAAACTAGCTCAATATAAGTGGTGAATTTTTATCGGAACAAGAGCTCATCTTAATATGGCAAAGTTCAACATACACATTAAAATTATAAACATATTCAACGATTTAATAGTTCCTTACTATAGTGAAGAAAAGAAATAATTTATAATAAATAAAACACTTATCACATCCAAATGATATCTTATGACTCTGGGGAAAATAGATAGTAAGCATAATGGTAGCAGGAAAAGTTCTGCACTGACCACATGACCAGAAGGGCACAGATTTAAGCCTTGCAGACAAAACATGAGGAGTCCTGATCCAACAGGAACAAATATCATAAAGCCCCACTTCATACTGGGGTTCCAAAATGACAAGCAACTTCCCCAGAGCACATAGCCTGTGACAGCTGGGCCAAAGTCTTTTCTTGAAGTTCACAAAGTTTCCCACTGACTTCCAAGTGTATGTTAGAAAGCTATTTGATGGCCTTGAGGCCACAAATTGTGTATCTCATTGGGTTAGCTCTACGCCTAAATTTCAGTGAGATGCATCTCATCTTTAGTTTAATTTTGAAGCGTTATCCATGATCTTGGGAATTTCTTCCATTTTTCCATTTCTTCTCAATGGGTAAAATGCATAACCAAGGCAGCTCTCACTCCTTCATGTCCTGCCATTTACATTTCTCACAAATTATTTTTCTTACTAGTACCCCTTCTTAAGTATAGGTCTTACATTTTGATTCTTCCAATTGCCTGCTTGAAATTGTGGTCTGTTGTATTTAAACACAGACATAAATCTTTAATTCAGATTACCCCAATTTGTAGAGAATTAAAGCACAGGCAAAAATCTTTAACTCACTCGGAGTATCCCAATTTGTAGAGGAATCTAGTGTCCCTTAAAAATGACACATGAAATTTGAATTATCTTTTTTCCATCACTCCTTAGATTTCTCTTCTGCTTGCCTCTGCCCTTTGGCACTTTTTATGGAACTCTTGGTTTTATCTAGCCTCTCTCTATCCATAACAATGGTATCTAAGAGGTTTAGGGCATGAGAAGAGAAAAGCAACCTTGGGCAATTTTTATAGCAACTATCTTATTTTTTATATGTTCTAGCAATAAAAACTTCAAATGTGCTTTATGTTACCTATAGCATTAGCAGGAATAAGGAAAAATAATATAAACCAAATTAGGGGTGATCCATGGCAAAGAAAAGAAGCCAGAGGACAGGGAATGGGGAAACGCATGGTTTAATTCCTAGGGCCCAGATGGAAAAAAGAAGGTAACCCAAGAGTTAGTCCAAGTCAGAGGAAGATTTGGCTGTCTGTAAAGTACCTTTATCCCCTCCTCCAAGAATATATCTAGAACACTGTTCATCCCCAATTATTGGGTACTAAGAGCATCCTGTTTCTAATAAATGAGATATCAACATTCAAAGTTGTATCTTTAATGACTTTATTCCTAAAAAATAAGATAATTTCTTTAATGAACAGATTTATTGTTCACATGCGTGTGTGTATGTGTGCGTGTGTGTGTGCATGCTCCTTATAGGTGACAGAAACCATATGGAGCACTACACATCAAAGTGAATATGGGAAGGCTGCCACCCTAAGGGAGTTAGTAGGTGGCTCAATATATAGATGATAAATAGATAAGTAGATAGATAAGATAAAACACATATACAGAGAGACCTTTTTTAAATTACTAAGTTACCTAAATCAACACTGTACAACTGTTCAAATTATTTTAAAGAAGTATTTTTAATATGAGGCACATTGATGATATAATGTTATATTTTAAAAACTTACAGAAAACAATACCTACAAAACTCATTTAACATGGAGAAATTAAGCTGAGGTCTAACTAGAGCCTTCAACCCTACTGACTAGTGTTCATGATGCTAGAAGGTACTTTGCATGCTACAAAAGAAAGAAGCTAAACACCAATTTAGCTACAAACTCTTTGATGACAATGATGACTTTCCTGCAAGATTCACTAGTACAATAATGACATAAAGCTTATGGGGATAACCAACCACTGTCTAATTGGAATAAAGTCTCACTCCATGAGATAGACCCCATCCCCAACATTGCTCAGTGGCCAAGAACACAAAACTAAATAGCCCCTGAACTTGGGAAAAAATCAAATACTACTACTATTCTGCTAAAGAAACATAACAAAAAATGACTCCTAGTGATATTCTTCTGTATTTATAGATCAATGCCTTTCTCAGCCACCATCAGAGAATCTTTCTCCTGCAATAAATTGGAAAAATACAGAGGCTCAAAGATAGGATGCAGAGATAGAGACCTTGAAACACTCCTAAATGCAACGCCTCTACCACATCCCTCCCCTCAGGGCTTAGGGAGTTCTGTGTAAGAGGAGATGGACAGTATATGAGCCAGTGGGAATGAAAAACACCAAGAAAACAAGACCTTATAAACATAGCAGGAAAATTGTATATATGAACTCATGTGACTGAAGCAGCATGCACAGGCCGTACAGGTCTCTGCACCAGATGGGGACCCAGTATAGAGAAAAGTACAAGCATCTAACCATAGTCCCAAAGCTATCCCCAAACAACAGCCCACCTGTAAATGAAAAATTAGTTCTCTCCAACTGATTCTTACAGGGTATACAAACAAGTCTTAAGAGGACGTCCCATGCCCAGCAATAGACTGCCAACAGAAAAAGAACTTAGTGATATCATTGGAGGTTCTGTGTCTCATAATGTTTAATCAGGATAATTATATAATGGGAGGATGTGGAGAAGATCTGGGAGGAGGTGGGGGAAGGAAAACTGTAATCAGAATATGTCATATGAAAAAAATTTATGTTAAATAAAATAAAAACTGAAAAAATCATTTAAAAAATTATAGACTAATAAGCACTGTAATACTATTTTATAAAGAAGCAAAAATATTTATATGAGGTAGAAGTTACTTGATATTGGCTCATAGAAAATTTTTATATTTGTTTTAGTTGTTTATATTTTTGAGGCCATTAGAATTAACTTGTGAATTGTAAAAGTTTCTAAGGAAGAAGTACATGTTTTCCCTCATGACACTCAAGTCTAGAACATTGTAAGAAAACCTGACCTCAGTGGAATAACTAGAAATTAAAATTGCAAATAGATAGTGACTTTCCCCTCATTTTCAAGTATTAGACTAGAATGTTAGCCCAATATGTTCTTATCACATATCTGCCATCATGAGCAAAACTGAATGCTTTACTTTCTCAGCAACAAGAGGAAAGTTGGCTACATAAACATCTCACCAAAAAGAACATGATAAAAGTTATTTAGGAAATAATAAAGTATTAGGTTACAAATTGCATGTGTGTCACAAAGCAAGCCCACAACAGAGGCTTGCTTCATTTTTAAAACTCAAATAAAAAAATAAAAATATATTTTCATTCATATAGTAAAAGGGACAAGAAATTCAAGTCAACAAATATTTTTAAATCAAATTTAACTTATATCCTATCAGCAAATACAAAGGATATGATTTTTTACCTAATAAATACTTTAAAGATACACATATTGCATAATAGAAAAGATACAAATAGTATAAAACTGTAAGGAAAAAAATGTGACTGGAATGAGTGTAGGTCCTAGAAGTAATGCCAGTCCCCCACCCCAAGACTACTCGTGTATTGGAAAGTGGCACACTGTGGAAGCAAACAGTCACCCTCTCATATATATATTCTCCATTTTCATTTTAGTCTGAAAACACAGGGGCTCCTGCCTTTCCTGCAGTACTGGAATGAAACACCGTGCCCTTCTATCCACCTCTTTCTTTGGCAAGGCAGACAAATTCTGAATGACCAGGAAAGGAAGGGAGCAATGCAGCAGTGTGACTCAGCCTGTATTCCCTCTGTGTGGATCATCCTGCCCATGGGATGCACACTTTCTGGGCAGCTGGCTGGACTCCTACACATGCCTTTGTAGGTAGATACTAATTGCAAAACTCTCTTATCCACTACCGAGACTCAACAAAATGAGACTGAATCTAGTCTGTGCTCTAGTAAATTGCATGACATACCAACATTTTCCTTAGAAAAAATAAAGCTCCTAAATCTGTGCTTAATGATTTTGCAACCTCCAGGGTGGTAGTCCAAGATGAGATTAATACACATAATAGCATCCAGTGGACAATTTTATCTACCTCCTCAGTTGTTTGAACTCAGGCTTAAACACAGGGGAGAAATAAGAGTTTATTACTCAAATTCTTACCTCAGGCCACAGCACACAAAGAGTTCTATGCAAAAATATTTCCCACAGCAAAATCTAAATGCATAGAAAGTGAGTACTGGATGAATACTCAGGAACAATTGCTATAACAATAACACACAGGAGATGTCAATCTATTCAGGAATTTAAAATTATGTTTAGGACAATCTTAAGGAAACCATACATCCACTAGTACTTTTAATATATACATATATTTTTAAATATATATAAACTTTAAAAAAATGCAAGTGATACAGTTTCTCAGCTCTGATCAATATGCAAATAAACCAATCTGTATATCTTTAGAAAAAGCTTGGAAATACAAAAAAGTAAAATCCAAAATGGAACAAGGAATTCTCCTATGCCTTGACTTTCAAGAACCATTATAGACAGCTTCCTCTAAGCGCTTCTTAGAAAACAATTTCAAATAATTCAAAGTGCATTATTAATTACCACATTTAGAGAAATTGTTTAACTTTATTAGAAAAAGCTGAATGCCAGAACCCTTCTGCACTAACTTCAGTAAAATGTCACACAGAGACTGGAAGATATTCTACAGGGATCTTGACAGTATGAGATTTTAGCCTATGGAGTCTTTTCATAGCCATTGTTTTCTGCTATGAACAGAAGCCATATAATATGAAATCTATGCCACTAGGTTTTTATTTTAAGAGGAACACGTTTATAAAGTACAAAGAAATTCTTTCGTCTGTCCCATCATTCTCCAAAGATAACTGTCACTAGCAATACTGAATGGATCTCACCCACAAATACACAAAGAGAAAGAGAGAGAGAGAGAGAGAGAGAGAGAGAGAGAGAGAGAGAGAGAGAGAGGGAGGGAGGG